>JAVJIF010010467.1:0-162771 GCA_038442645.1 Agave tequilana | reverse complement strand
AAATTGGTGTCAAAAGTTGGGGATTGAGAGGCAAACCTCGAAGAACAGTGGTTTGACATAATTAGACTCGTTGCTTAGGCACGGATACTTCCACTAGTCTTGTCTCTAACTGGCCAATTAACTTATGGTCCGATCTGCAATATACCCCTCGTGGACAATCTAACCAGTTAGGAGACGTCTAGATCTAAGGTCTACTCTAACTTAGCCTAGATTTTCTTTTTGTTAATTTTTTATTTGTTTATTTTTTTTTTTTAATTTTGACATCTTTGTGATATGGATTACAATTACAATTATTCCAATGCATATAGTAATCTATACTCACCCAGACTTTTTTTGACTCAGATATTACCAAACTGGCATTCATAACTTTAACCAACCAAATATGTCGGATTGGTCTTATTCGAATTAATATATGTCTCAATACCAATATTATGAATAAGACTGAAACAATCATCACCACTCTTCACAGAGTCAGTGGGGATACAACTCTCCAGAGTCATATGGTCAACCACCTTACCAACATACTTCTTTTCTAGAACAACCAATAGAGAAAAATTGGATTTGAAAAGAGGATGGAAGCTTTGATCAAGTCCAAAAATGATAAGTTTCTAGAACTTTTACTTGAGTCCGAGGGACAAGTTCAAAACTTAATGGACTCACAATCCCATCAAAATTTCCAAGTCTAAGATCCTTACTCTATTTTTTAAGTCCCATCACAACAAAAGAACCTATTGACTTGGAAAAGAGAATATGAAACATAATTCAGTATCAAAATGATTTAACACAATCAAATCTCAATTATACCCAGTATATCATTAGGTTAGAAGCACAAATGGGTCATTTTGTCAACACAATTAATGATAGGAATGAGGAAACTTCCCTACCCAATTTTTAACCACTCTGATTTCCTAGCTATATTGATGGGAGCCAAAAATCATGGTGTCTTGGAGACTTAACCAAGATTCAATTTCATCATATCACCTTGAACTTGACCAATATCAACCCGTGACAAATTGGCAAGTTTTCATTTTGATGAAATTGAACTTGAACATGAATGTGATCTGATCCACAACTTTGTGATTCAATTCTAATTTTTTAATCTATGTTGACTCTGGTATCCTTACCTAATTTGGACATATTTCTGAGCCAGTATTGATTCATGTACCCATAGATTTTGAAATGGAATCACCTATTTGAAAAATCACATTCCATTGAAGGGAAAAAGAATGTGAATTTAATTCTTTAGTTTGGACATAACTCTTGAACCAAAACTGACTCTCGAACCCAACTTGATTTTTCGAGTGATTTTTGGTTCTCGAACCTTTCATTCTTGAACCTAAGTCAATCATTTTCACGAATAACATTCTACTGTTGGACTTAGGTATAGACCATATGACTCCGAGGTGATATTCCAAGATTGGTCTTATAAAGGTGATAATTTCATGATAGGATCTTGCATGATCCTATTATATATGGGGGATATGTAAATGGAAAGAGGTTCATTGAAACTCTATCTTGACTTGAGTTTCTTTCCTTTAGCTTGCATTGAATTACCGCCACCACCAGCAATTCCGCTTTGTGTCGCTTTTTCCGCCATAGTGCCCCGCTGGTCTTGAGATAATCCGCCTCTAGTTCTGTCACAAACATTGTCAAAAGCTTATCATGCCATGGTCTTTCACTAATCACTTGGTGATGATTCACATTCCATTGATGTTTTAACCTTAATACTACCATCTTCACTTAACTGTCATGGTCTTTCCGGGCCTTCCCGACACACACTGCCATGATCTTTCTTCATAAATCCGGGCTGCCATCTACTACTGCGTTGATGTTTGTCAGATCTATTGCTCTTCTATTAATGATCTTCAGACCTGACAGATCCCCAAATGTCGACAATAATCTCACCGTGTCACGACCAGCTCGTCGTAACTTTGACCATGGTCTCGGTCGATTTCTTTACCTATTTGTACAGAACATGTACCAAATATTGGAATCTCCTTGATCTACACGCACCATGCATCCAGAACGCTAAAAAACATAGGGTTGACACCTTGATTGTCTGAATCCGGCTAGGATTGCACGATCCACCTTCCGATCAATCTCGTCCATTGATTGTCTTTATCAACCTTCCGGTATTTTTCCCTTGACATACTATCGTAGTTTGATGTTTATACCAACAACAAATCCACCTGAAGTTCTTCATGGGATTCCTTGTGTGATGCCTCTTCTAGCTCGTCGAGCTCGCCTTGTGTTCGCCATTGGTGATGATTCAATCATTGCCACTGCTTCTACCGTGTTCAGATCTGATCGTCATTGAATCTTGATGACTCCACCTTGATCAATATACCCAAAACTCATTGATCTTTACCTTAGAACAAATCTGAACTTTCTTTGTTGTCTTCTTCATCTTGATGCCTCCGCCAAACTCTATTGACTCGACATCTTCTTCATCTTGAGAACTCGAACCTGAACGAACACCATCAACTCTGATACTAAATACTACATGCATAACCAGGGATACCATACTTAATATGATGTCAATTGTTGGGTGATACAGAGATCCCACCAATGACCTCAAGCATGCTAGAAGATTAACTAGCTCGAGCACACATGATGAATATTAAAAGGTACAAGAAGAACACACATTAACATAGTTCGGCCCAAACTTGGCCTGCGTTCATGAGGAGAGAACTTGAGAGAGTATTATTAGTAAAACTGGTACAAAAGAGATCTAACCATCCCTTTGATCCTACAAATTCACCTTCCTCTTGAATTTACACATAGATTATATGAGTATACCTTCTCTCTATGGACCGTCACTCTCTCTAACTTGACTTCTTATGACCTACATTGTTGTTCCTCAGAACTTTCTTCTCCTCCATCAAATCCTAAGTTACAAAATTTATTTATGGAGTTAATCCAAATCCTATTCTAATTCTGAGATGATCTTGACTGTTAGATGCTGAAGAATCTTGATCAATCCTATTAGGAGTGATCTTTTTGATCTAAAAGAAATCTAGACCTTCAATCTTTAGGAAAAAATATTCATTGAATAGAATTTGAATCTATTCATACTCCTCCAGAAAAGAAAATCCGCAAGCGTCTGAAAGAAAACTGCTCACGCTTCATAATGCCTTGATAGTTGACTTGTCATGCAGATTATTTGACTAATTCCTTCCATTAGTCGACTAATAGAACTTATTAGTCGACTACTGTATAATGCTTTCTCTCTTTATCCTATCTAGTCGACTAGTTGAGTATTAGTCGACTAAATAGTTGACTAATCTGCTCCACCTTGATTTGCTTCTTCTGCTTCAAGCCATCGTTTTCTCCAATCGGATTGGATCTTCTTGGACCATCATCTCCTCTTGAAAACAAGGCAAAATATTAACACTCTGGTCAAAGTGTAGTTAATTCTCAAGTCTTACTCTGCTCTAAGATCGTCATTTTTTCCTGCATCACCTGAGTCCCAACTGGAGTCCCAACCTAGAATAGACAGTACTTCTGATATATTCTTGAGAACGAGCATGAGTCCAAAGATGAAAAAAATGAACGAAAGGAAGAGAATAAATGAGAATAAAAAATAATATTGGAAAGAGGATGTTGAGTATAAGTGTGTTTGCCTTTTGAAGTGCAGTGAGAAGATCATCAGTAGTAGAATTACTAGATAATTTAAGCGGTGATAATCTCACTTGATTCTTACGCAAGGCTTGGTACTGAGGTTGGTGGTGACAAATGAGCATGAGTTGTTCATCTTGAATAGGTCTGAAGTGGATCTGAAAACGAAGTGAATTTTTACTAGTCACAGTTTCAAATGAGGACTCACTATTATTGAGTAATGTCTCAGATAGAAAATCTCTTGAAGATATCTAGAATCAAGTTTTGTCATATGAAGACTATGATTATGGACAAAATATAGAGACCCAAAAATTTTAAGAGGTAAGGGAACACATCAACATCGGGGTAAAGGATGAAATATGAGATTTTATGCCGTAATACAGAAAATGACATTCGATTTATCAAGTAACAAGAAGTTAAAATAGCCTCACTCCAAAAATTTGGTACCTGTTTATCAAATAAAAGAGTCCTAATAATGTCAAGAAAGTGCTTATTCTTACGTTCAGCTTCCCTATTCTGTTGAAGAGTGCAAACGCAAGAGGATTGATGCAAGATTTCATTTTTTTTTTCCAAAAATTATCTAAGGTTATTGTCCAAAGTTATTGCTTAGATCTTCTTTAGCATTATCAGATCTCATAATTTTAATTGTAGAATTAAAATTATTCTTTATTTCTGAATAAGATATCTTAAATATGAAAAACACCTCAGAATGAGACTTAGCAGATATATCCATGTGACTCAAGAATGATCATCCATAAAGCTAACAAAATACCTAAATTCTAGTTTTGAAGGTAATGGACATGGACCCCATATATCAGAATGTACTAAATCAAATGACTTATCAGTTTTTTTATTGACCTAACTAGGATAACATGATGGTGCTTCTTTATCTGACAAGACTCACATTTTAAGAATAAAAACTGATCTAAATTCGGAAAAAGAAGTTTTAGTAGGTAGAGAAGGGTGACCTAACTGACAATGGTAGTCCAATGTTATAGAAGTGCTGATGCAGGCCACCTAATAGGATATCAACTCTAGCTCATATAGTCCATTCCAGTCACATCCTGTACCAATCGTCTTTCATGTTTCATGCTCTGAAATACACATTGTGTCAGAATAATATCACTGTATAATTTAAAATCCTTATAATCTTACTTAATGATAATAAGTTATAACAAAAATGAGGTAAATAGAACATAGATGATAACGGAAGATTAAGGGTGGTAGTGACAGTACTAATGCCCTGAATGGGTGTGCGGGAGCCATCTGCTAATTCTACATAGTTATAGTATGAGATAAGAATAAAAGATGACATAATATCTTGATTTCTAGCCATGTGATCAGTAGCTCTTAAATCTATTACCCAAATATTTGACATGAATGAATTATGATAACATAGAGAAGTACGTGTTTGAGCTAGAGTAATAGAGAGATAAGGATGCTCACATGGACTATTGCGATCATTGGGATGAATTTGACTACAATGACGGCCGCTACCACTATCAAGTATCTAGAACCGTGATCACAACTATTACAGTCACCACCACCGCCTCTATAGTAATGAGAAAGCTCAAACCTACAGTTGTATTTACCATTCAAGTCATGAATTTCATCTTCAACATCTTTATGGTTATCAAAGTCGATAAAGACATAGCCCAGTGGCTTTCTTGCAACTCATAATGTCTTATAACTCCATATGTTTGAAACTAATCTTCAAGCTCCTGCTCAGAAACTTGGGCATACAAATTACCAACATAAACGCAAGACATGATTAGTAAAAAAACTCTTGAGAAGAATGTGATACGTAGCTTAAGCTCCCACAGTTCCAGTGCTTCGAGAATCTCGCGATCGGGCTCCAAACGGCTGAGAAATGATCCAAACATCAAACCTAAATAGTAAATAGTTTGCACTGTAGCAGCAGCTCAACCAGCTCAGTCGGCCGGGTTGGTGCCAGATCGATGCCAGTCAGCTCAAGTTCGCTGGGTTAGCGTCGGTCGGGTTGGGTCAGGTCGGGTTGGCTTGGGTAGGCTCCAGTCGGGTCGGGTTTGCTGCTGGCTGGTCGGGTCTAATATAAACCCGAAACTAAAAATCTCCTCTCCTCTCTCCCTCCCTCCCTCCCTCTCTCTCTCTCTCTCTCTCTCTCTCTCTCTCAATTCAGATCAAATCCTTGGGTTTTCTCTCGAGCTCTACTATAGTTCACCTCATAGCTGAAGATGGCGATGATGAGGAGATCACGATGATGAAGACGACAGTAGTGACAATGGCGACATAACGAAGACAAGATGTAGTTGAAAATGGCGATGACAAGAAAACAAGGATGGCAAAGAGGATGCCAACGACTGTGACAGACATGAAGATTAAGGCTGAGGGCGATGAAGATGAGGAGGAAGATGACCGCAATGAGGCGACATGAAGAAAACTGCGACAAAGCGGCAACGAACTGCTATGAGGCAGCAATGAACTGTGAGCTAGTGAGGCGGCGACGAACTGTGAGATGAAGCGACAAGACGATGAGGCGGACGATGGCGGCATATGGCTGGAGGGAAAAAGACGACGAAGGCTAGGAAGGGAAGGCGACGGACTGAAGTGGCAGGGTTAAGGTTTGGGGGTGCGGTGGCAGTGGGAAAGACGAACAATACTTTTTTGAGAAAGAGAAAGAAACTAGGCTTTGGAATTAGGATTTCAGGATTATTTTAGTGGATCTGATACCAATTTAATGTTGTACCAGAGATTTAGAGAGAGAAAGTTGACACCCAAGTCTCACACTCTGATCTATATATATAACAGTCAATACACGGTACTCCTAGTCTCACGGGCAATGTGAGATTAGACCCAATACACAATATCTCTCTCAACATGAACCAGTAGATGCAAATACAGTCTCCGTTGGGAATGTGATTTGCGTCAATTTCTGCATTTTGGTTTTGATTATACTATGTAGTTCTCATAGTGATTCCAAAGCCCAATTTCTATAGACCTGCTTTATGTTTGCAAAACAAATACTTTCTTTATACTCATCCCATGTAAATACTACAATTCACTAATCATGATATAGCCGCAAAGCCTCTATATTGAAAGTGACCAACAATTCCATGGCATCATGACATTAATCATCAATTATCTTTTGATGCTTCTGAGCAGAATACTAAAAAAAAATTCTTGGAAGAATCTTTGAACCAATTGCATATTCATTAGCTTCAGTCCAATTCACAAAAGTTTCAAGACTTTTGAGTTGGAACTTACCAAGTTGCATGATGTAATAAAGGAAAAGGCATGCCACGAATGGGAGAAGTGTCACCCCCGCTTCCTAAAATACTCAGGAGCGGAAACTTGACGAGAGTTGGCGACCTATATACGAGAGGAAAATATATCATGTATACACACTAAGCCTAAAGTGACCTAAATAAGTTAAATAAATCAACAACAAGGCAATAAAAGTCACTACAATAATACGTATAAATCCTAAACATGGTAATATTATTTTATGAATAACCAACAGAACAACTACTGATTCTAATATATATAGAGAATCAATAGAAATCAATTGAATAAAAGAAGGTATGATACGATATCAAGAATGGATGATCTAGCAAAGAGAACGCCAACTCCTTGTAATGCATAAGCTCCTCCCCAAATATCTGATCAATAAAATGTAACAACCATATCTGGCTGTGCAAATCCAGGAAGTTAGATCTCCCAATGAGTGTGTAAAATAAGGGAAGGTGCATGTGCATATATCGTGTGAGCATACTATAATACAACCATAAAAATGTACTAGATAAGGAAATAGCAGAAATAAAATGGCAATAAGAAGTTAGTATAGTGTAACTATCAATCAACATAATACAAGTATCAAGATACAGGTAGTACATAACTTAAGAGTAAAATGGATCAGTCTGTTACAATTATATATCAGGTCAAGTGTCTATCATATCATATATGTATCAAGTGTTTATCATGGTAGGTAGGTGTATTACAAGTGAGTACACAATCAATATGCATAATATTATGCAAGATCTATTATTAATTATATCAGCAAACACCAATTGCCACATGTAGCAAACGCATACCATACTACACCTACTACACATGTTAATCAGGTTTTTTATGTTATTGAAACTGATTAGTTGAAGACATTGTCTGTATTTTAAGTGGGTCTTGTACATAACCCGGGACCACGCCCAATCTCCTGGCACTGAACCAGACCCTATCGCAAGGTATTCGGGTAACATGTATAAACAGAAATAGGAATAGGATGGGGTGTTAGTCACCTCATTGGAACCCTGCAGTGGAATCCTCTTTCGGCTACGTAACCTATATCCTGGGTCCACCCAAAACAAACATTGTCTCCTCTATCAATTTTTCCAATCCCAGTGTTAGTTGTTTATATCAGGTTATTTAGCTTATCAAGATCGATTAATGTACATGTCACCTAAATCACTGGGATAACTCGGTGATAGTAACGGTAACAAAACATCAACAGTGTATCAGGATAATGATGTCAGTGGATATGATAAGCAGGACGATATTGTTACTATATAAAAATATCCCCCGGTAACTTTAGCAACATGGACAGTATTGGTTATCAGGTAAATGTCATGTATCATAGTCAAGTTTTTCAGGTAAATCATGATATTTGTTTAGAATCGACAATATAATCTTCTGGAGTTTATTCATCATGTATTTAATACATGTGAACATGCACAGCAATTGACGCGCGAGCGGAGAAACAGTGATTAAACATGAACAATATTTTAAAATAAATAACATTTATTGAAACAGAGTTTAAAGCACTCACGTGAAAATAATACCGAAATACTCAATAAGTAAACAAAGAACACTAGAATGAAATGACGCGATTTTGGCTCCGAATCGCCATCAGGTCTGCACTGCATGAACTGGTCTCAATCTCTGGATCGTCTCTCTTGTCGGTCTTTGAATCGCCAGTATATCGGGTCCTTTGCGAACACGAGTCCGAATCTCCTGTTACTGGGTCTGGATCGTGTAAACGGGTCCAGGACAAATACAACACACACGGATACACATAGGCACATGTACATATAAATACACGTGTGCACACATATATACACATGCATACCAGCACACACACGTGTACATACATACACACACATAACTAAACACACACACACACACACACATTCATTCACGTATCATATGCACATGCAATTACTCATAACTACACGCACATGCAAAATAGTACACATAAAATGTAAATAACATACACAATACAACATTAAATATACCACACACACACACATATAATTACATACCCATACATATATATATATATATATATATATTAACGCTAACGCGCGCACACGTTACACATAAATAACACACTGCACATGTAAACAGAGAGAGAGAGATAGAGAGAGAGAGAGAGATGAAGAGGGACTCACGCACAACATGGAGGGAGGCAGGTGGGTCTCGGCCATACGTCAGCGAATGAGAACATGGTGGCGGAGCTCGCGCATGGCCGTGCGACGGGAGAGGAAGATGTGGAGCTCGCGGATCTCGCCGGAGGGGACTCGTGGTGGAATGCGGCGGCGAGAGTGGAGGATCACGGCTGCGTGTTAACTCGATCGTAGAGAAAAGGGGGGCACTGAGTGATGGAGATGGTGATGAAAGTGGGCGTACGGAGGAAAAAGGAAAGAGGGGGAGATGATGTTGGGGTTCTCTGTCGGTTGTGAAGGGGATGGAAAGAAAGAGATTAGTTAAGATTTAGATTGGTCGGTAGTTAGGAGGTGTGTAGTTCGGATTATAGGAGTTGGGTTGTGGGTTATTGGGTTTGGATGATTTGGGATTGACTTGGTTTGAGTTTAAGATTAATGGGCTTAGGGCTTGGATATGGGCTGGCTAAAATGAAGAAAATAAAAAAAAGACATAAAGAGGTAGGCTTAAATGAATGGACTTGGTCATCATAATACACATACAAAAAAAATTAGTAATAATAAACATGTTAATAACAATAAAAATAATTAAGAATGATACTCGTAATTAATAATTGTTAATAATAATAATAAATAATAAATAACTACTACTAAAACAAGTAGCAATAATAATTCATAAATCAAGTTAATTAATAAAATGGTAAGTAAAGCCAGATAAAATATTTAAAATAATAATATGGTACTATTAAATAGGGGATATTTCTAGAAGAGAGCTGAAAATTTTCCATAGACAATTCAACACAAAGATATAAGCAAATGATAAGATTTAGATTACATCATGCTTTCCATATGTCTGAGACTGCAGCATCCCAAGTTGGGATAATGCTATCTGAAAGGGACATTTTTTTGAACATGCTGTGATGAGGCTGTGTAATGTGGTCCAATTTGAAGAGGCTGGAGCCATGCCTTAGTGCTCATCTGGATAGAATATTGAGAAGAAACAAAAAAGAGATGGTCCAATTTGGCTACCACGCTGATCATGACAAGTCCATAGAGAGCAAAAGAACATGTTGGTTGTCTTTAGAAGATGGTGTCTCGAGGGTCAATGTTCACTGCTAGGAAATGAACACTTTGGGTCTAACTGAATTAGTGGCTTTAGAGTTGAGATTTGATTTTCCTGAAAGCAACTGATTTTTTTAGTTGAGAAAATTAGGAGGCCTAATGTTCACTAGGCAGAGGAGGATAAGCTCCTTTATTTTATTTTATTTTTTTAACTTTTTCTGTTGGTAGCAAAGATAAGAAGGAAGATCATCAGTGAGTTTTAAGAAAATGTTCTGTTTAGGAATTTTGACTGGTAAATTGCATAAATTCCCAGGACCAAGCAAGTGATTGTTTGTTCCTATTTATTAACTATATGATATGTCACAATTTTTGCAATATTAGTAATATCAGTATCATGCTTTATAGCTAATATTGGATTCAAATACAAAGGCAATTGCTTCCTAATAAAGTTCACATGATTAGACATCAAGATTAAATTGAATTTGAACTTTTGCAAAAGTAAATCAGCTCGAAGTATCAAGATGTCGTCAAATGATGTCATAATGTAGTGAATCTTGGTTAAGTGACATGTGCAATTTAAAGTGAAATTAGGTAACGGAGTTTTGGATTTAAATGATTGCAATATGAAGTCTATGCTCAATTAAGAGTTGATACCACATTTGGATTTTTATGACAGCCATGGTCACTGCTTTGTATGCAGTTTATTGGACATCGAACAACCGTTGAACCTCTGCAATAAGGAATTTTAACTAATAATGTTTGTTGCAATAGGAAGGCTATGCTCCTATGTCTCAATAAAGAGTTGATACCACATTTGGCTACTTATCATGGTCATGGTCACTGCCCCGAACAGTTATTAGACATCTAACAACCGTTGAACCTCTGCAGTAATCAATTCTGACTAATGAATTATTGCAATAGGAAAGGTTATGCTTCTCCGTCTAACAACCGTTGAACCTCTGCATTAAGCATTTTGACTTAAATTATTGCAGTAGGAAGACTATGCTTTCACTGGCATGTTCATTGCGTTGAGGCAGTTTTTAGACATCTAACCACCAGAATACTGCGATAAGAAATTTGGAGTTGAGAGTGTTCAGGAAGTAGGGCAGATTTTTATAGGTTTTTGTTTTACCCATCCCAAAGAAAAAGGACTGAATAAAATTGCAGTATACATCTGTTGCCCAAAATATGAGATCCTGTCTTTAGAATTATGAGGGAAATTGTGGGGAAGTTGAGTGGCAGAATTTTTTACGAGTTTAATTGTAAGTAGAAACATGCATCATATAGAGACCAAAGGCACATCCTTCTCATCCATATGTTGAATTGCAGAATCTGCAAATAACAATAATAGTAAAAAATAATAGTAGGTATAACAGCACTAGAAAGCATGAGCATGATGTCGCCCCAAGCGAGGACTTCCTAGAGGGCCACCCATCATAGTACTACTCTCTTCCTTTGAGCCTGTTTAACTATAGAGTTGTTTTGGTGTTTGCCTGAAAAATCTAGCTAAGGTTAATTCTTGAGCTTATTGGAATTATTGCATGCTAAGTGTCCTTCTAGAACATGTCTCTCATGAGACTACTTTTTTACATATTGGTTATTATTCAATAGAATGCCCACCCTCGTCCTCCATAATATCTCCCTACCAGAAATTATTTCATAAAGCACCTTGCTATCTTTCCTTGCGTATTTTTGGTTGTGCTTGCTACCCTCATCCGCGTCCATACCAACTCATAAGTTTGATTTTCGGTCCAATTAATGTGTCTTCTTAGGTTACTCGGCTTCGTATAAAGGTTATCAATGTTTGCATCTCCCCTCTGGTCGTATTTACATCTTTTGGGATATTGTGTTTGATGAATCTTCCTTTTCTTTTCAGTTTCCTTTGTCCTCTCTTTCTCCACCTACTCCTATGCCCTCACCAACGATCCCCATCTCCACGATTTCCTTCCATTATTCCAGTCTCCTCTTCTCATGCGTGCCCCACCATTGACTCTTCTCCTCCTCCACCACCACCTCCATCACATCTCCTTCTCCATCACCTCCACCAGCACCCGCCGATGAGTCCTTCTCATCGTCCTCATCCTCGAACTCTTCCAGTCCCCCTCCTATCAGGACTCATCCACATATGATCACCAGAACACAGGATAATACTAGAACACCAAAGGTTTGGCTGCCATCCGGTATCCCATGCCTACCTGTCTCATGGCCGACTTGGCACCGCTCCTGTCGAACCTACATGTTTCTCGCAAGATTCTAAAGATCCCAAGTGGTGTCAGGAAATGGACAATGAGATGAATGCCTTGCTTAAGAACAAAGCCTGGTCTCTTGTGTCATACCACCCTACCATGAATCTGGTTGGCTGCAAATGAGTTTTCAAGTTAAAACATAAACCTGATGGTTCTGTTGACAGGTATAAGGCCCGCCTGGTGGCCAAGGATTTCATCAACAGACATGATTAGACTATGGTGAGACATTCAGTCCGGTCATCAAACCGATCACTATCCGCACAGTGTGCAGTCTGGCCGTCTCCAAGGGCTGGTCTGTTCGACAACTGGATATGAATAATGTATTTTTCCAGGGTTTTCTTAATTAGACGGTCTACATGGAATAACCTTCGGGGTTCATCAATCCCGCTCGTCCCAATCATGTATGCAAGTTTCACCGCAGAATCTATGGCCTCAAACAGGCTCCACGGGCTTAGTTTTCTCATCTCAGCATTTATCTAGTTACAATTGCTTCGTGGGCTCCAAGTTCGACTCGTCTCTCTTCCTCCGACGGATTGAGACAGATTTTCTTCTGGTTCTTATTTATGTGGACGACATCATCATCACAAGTAATGACTCACGGGCTGTCACTCGTCTTATTCAAGAACTAGGCTGAGAGTTCTCATTAAAAGACCTCGTGCTACTACACTATATCTTGGGAATGGAGTGTCACCGTACACCCTCAGGTCTCTTTCTCTCTCAACAGAAGTACATCAGTGACTTGCTTCTCCGACTCAAGATGGATGGTGTCAAGCCTGTCAGCTCACTTATGGCTAGTTCCTGTAAGCTCTCCAAGATTGTTGGCAAGCCTCTCTCTTACCCCTTTATCTATTGAATTACTATTGGGGTTTTACAATACCTAAGCTTTACCAGACCAGATATTGCCTTCTCCATAAACAAGGTCGCTCAGTCATGCGAGCTCCAACCGATGAGCATTAGAACGCTGTAAAACGGATCCTCCATTATCTTAAATCTATCATGCAACATGGCATTTTTCTCTCTCGTCATTCTTTTGTACAGCTTACTGCTTACACCGATGCAGATTGGGCAGGGTCGATCGATGATCAACAATCCACCAGTGGCTATTGTGTTTTTCTTGGTACAAATCTCATTTCTTGGAGCTCGAAGAAGCAGTGCACTGTGGCACGATCTAGCACTGAGGCAGAGTATAAGGGCGTGGCCAATGCTGCAGCAGAGGTTGTTTGGTTGCAGTCATTACTTCGTGAGCTTGGAATTTCGCAATCTCTCCTAATAGTTCTCTGCGACAACCTCGGTGAAATATATCTCTTGGTCAATCCTATTCGTCACTCACGCTCCAAGCATGTTGAGATCAACATTCATTTTGTATGGGACTATATCGTCAGTGGAGTCCTGCATGTTCGGTTTGTCAGCACTAAAGACCAACTAGCAGACATCCTTACTAAGCCTTTGAGCTCATTAAGGTTTTCTACGCTGAAGAACAAGCTCTCGTTCTTTCGAACCCGCTTCGCTTACAGGGGGAGGGGGTGTTAGAGATATCAATGACAACACGTGACTCATGTGAAACATGTGATCCATGTGAAAGAAACCCCTCATGAAATCAACCAGATCCTAAAATCTCTCCATGATTATAGAAGCACATTGGACTCATGGGACTCATGCACCATGTGTTTCTCATTCTCCCTCTCAGTCAATGTTTCCTATTGTTTCTCCTAAACTAGTGTAAACATGTGAACAATATATGTATATATATACAACCAAGAACCATAACTAGTGGTATCTTGTCATTACACAAATAAGTGTTCTTCTCCTTCTTCTTTATCTGTTTTCAAAATTCTTTAATGAGTGTCTTTCCTACTAGGAAATAAGTTATACATGATATTCAATTTTATTAGAAGTGTTAAGAATGAAAGCATGTGTGGATTTTTAAATTTCTTCCATGAGAGCCTATACTCAAGGGAAAGAAAATAATGACATGTAATTAAATAAATCTTGTGCCACATGCAGTACGACCCTTATTTGTGTGGTTTGCTCTTAGTTGTGTCCTTGTAGTAAAAGAAATGATATGTAAATCGAAGCGCCATACTTTTAAAATAGCCACAGTGTTTTATGTGTACTGAATTAAAAAAAAAAAAAAAAAAAAACTTTCTGTTGGCATGTAACTCAAAGATTCTGGTGTGAGCCACTGGGAGTAGTAAAGGAATGACCTGATTCCTCTATGGTTTTTGATTGAATTATTTTCCATTTCCACACAATCAGAGAATGAGAAATTTCAGACAGATTCTAGTAATTGGATTGAAAAAGCTGTAACTGGATTGAAAAAGCTGTATTTCTTTCATGGATTGATTTGATCTTTTTCAGCTAAGTACATATCAAAAGAAGCATACACAAAGTGTTGCCAAAGAAAGATTGGTCTGATCTATTCTAGTATGGATTGATTTGGAAAAAAGCTTTTAATAGATTGATTTGGAGAAGCTTTTTGGTCTCCATTCCTTGACAGCATATTGACATTGCTGGAGACATACCACGATGAATGGTTTGCACCTGTGGCCAATATAATTTTTTTTTGGTAATGATGATCTATGACTAAAAGGGCAGAGGCTTTTGTTGAATGACTAGGAAAAAGGAATTTCTAAAATGATGAAGAAGGCAACTGTTTGTTTGCCAAAAAGTGACTGATAAGTTGCCGTGCTTGCTTGGGAGCAAATGTCGGAACCTAGTGTTCAGCTCCGCGAATAGTAACAAATTCAGCCCGTCATAGATGATCGTCCATCGACCAACCTGCAGGGGAGGGAGATGAACATTATTTACTGGCCAATGAAAGTACATAATCAGACTTCAGCCTAAGTAATTAGTATTCTCCATTTTTAGTAAAATTAATCTTGTTAAGGTGTGTACTAAAGGATCTAAAACTTGTTTGTTTACTCCTCTGCCCATGAAAATTATTTGATGTTCATGGAGCCTGTGTGTCAGGGCATGGTAATTTTATCTTTCGACTGATGAATTGAAAAGAAAAAGGGTAAATGAATGAAACAGTACCTGGAATTCTTCCATCAGTGCCTCCGCTGCTAGGACAGAAAAGAAAAAGAGTATGTACGTCATATTTCTCATCAAATTGTGCATTTCTTTCCCGGATTCTGTATAGATAATGAATTTTGGTTGACGAATAAATTCAGGGCTTCTTTTTTTTTTTTTTTGAGACACAGGATGGAGGTCACACACCTCCAGCTTATATACAAACACACCCATCACTAATTACCGAAGTTAAATCCCCGGTTTGACAACTACAGGGATTGAACTTCATTTGTTCTTTACACAAGTTGTGATTACCATGGAGTAGATACAGAGATATTCAAAGTTACTCTAGAAATTAATGCAAGTCATCAAACAATTCAATCTAGTAATAATATATTTATAATTTTAGGGATAATGCCCAAATCCTTATATACCCAAAACCATCCCCATGTCCAGTCGATATGGGACTATTTATCGACCCAAATCCCAACTATTCCCCCTCGAATAAAGAGTCTCCTTGCAAGCTCAACTATCTTCACACCGGAAGATCAAATGCTCTACTGAGATACAATTTCTTCATCAATTTGCTCTACTGAGATACAATTCTTCATCGTGTAGGCAGAGGTGTAGGCAGAGGCATGCTTTACGTGAAGCACAAATTGCATGAACAAGCTTTTACAGGAGCCTACTGCGCATTTTTGCGGCAATGGGGTGATCAGGTCATTGCGTTTTTTGCGCCATTGGGGATCGACATCATCAAACATCACCCACACACATGAATAAGTTTGGGACATGGCTCTGATACCAATTGAAGGACTTAAAACGAATACCAATTGAATGACTTAAAACGCCATCCCAAAAGACTAGCCTTCTAGGTAGAGTTGCCCAAATCCTTATATACTCAAGACCATCCCCATGTCTAGCCGATGTGGGACTATTTGTTCGACCCAAATCCCAAACTGAGACCACCTTGGAAAGCTTCTGGATAATTGGGAGCACTGAGGCTGGGGCATCATGCCATTGTGCCATTTGTTGATTGTATCACAGTGACGAGAAAAGGATTAGCGCAGAGTATTAGACACTAATGAATTATCTCTAGGGAATTTCAGATTTCCAGTCAGTTTGGTGATAGACTTCAAGAGCTAAACCCAAGCATTTTTACCTGCAATGTGTCCAGTTGTACTTTATTCTGTGACATTGGCATGTAGAGCCTCTTGGACGTCCTGCCTGTTAAAATACACTTCTGAGTAATCGTCAACACAGGATCATTATCTTCTGGTTTCTGATGCAATCCACTCTGCCAACAAAAGAGATGAATTCATCAGTCAAAACTGTTTTAAAATTCCACCAAAAACCATTATCTTTTCTTTTATGGTGTTCTACTATGTTGGCTGGAGTCCAGTAAAACCACTTCTCAATATGGTATGGTCAAAACCATCCATCATCTCAGTTATTTGTAAGTGTACAAAGCAATTACATATATTGGGATTCAAAAACCTTATATCTGCATATTAGGTAGAAAACTATACTTGGTGAGGTAGGAGAGGAACTCGACTGCTCATAGAGCGATCGCTATAATAGGAGAGGTAGGTTCAAGGCTAGATGCTAATATGTTTAGTAGAACTCTTACGAGAGACGTGAGAGTTAACCACCGTAATTATTATTGTTTGTAAAGATTGAAAAGGATTCATCATAAAAGTTTAGTTACTCTTTTTCCACAGACAGCAGTTTCTTATAAAATTAGATTTTTGTTCACATGCTAAGCCTGCCTACATTATGTTGTCTTTGGGATATATCTATTATCTCCGCACATGTGCATACACGCACGCAAAATAAAACAGAAGGGTGTGGTATTATGAATGGTCATTGGTATCAGATATATTTATTATGGCATACAAAACACGGCTCAGCTAATTTGACTACTTTGTCCAATATGGACCACTTGTAATTTTATGCTATTTGTAAATTTTGGTCTTAAGCAAGACTCTATCTCTTCACAGTTCCTCCGTTCTCTCATTTTTATGGCTTGTTCTGGTTTCAAATCACTGAATAAACACTATCCTAATTTTTTGCAGTAGTCTAGTGTGGAGGTTTTTAAGAAGTTAATGAGGACATGAAAGCTCACATATTTGAGAGAAGAGCTTTGGTCCAACACCTTTGAGTGGGGGGACCTTCTCGAAGAGGACGAGGTGGACATACAAGCTTTACATGTCAGTGATAACATATACTGCAGAGTACTGATCCAGTGCATCATTGCAAGACTTGGTGACAGGTTCATCACTAAAATTGCAATTTTTCTTGATACTGTGATACACCTGGTCTGAGATAACAGCATGGTCCCATGCATAGTCGACCATTCCTGTTTGATCTGTGTCATCATCCATCAGAGCATCCTGATCTGAAATATATTGATCACAATAAGTTAGACCATATAAATTCTATCAGTTGGCACGGTTCTGAGTTTTTTAGGTGGAGGCTAGGAGATACCATGAACCCTTGAAATTTATGTAGTTTTCCTTTGTAGCTCCTTGTTGGCATCAAAGATTTCCTCAGCATGTGGGGAACATAATGTCCTGAGACCAGAGTGAGTGAGAAAAATAGAACTGGAAAGGATTCTATTAAACTTGATAAGCTCTTGCCCCAATAATATCAATTATAAGGACAATTTACCTGCATAACTTTCTCCAGCTATGTAGAAGTCATGGGTTTTATACTCTGGAAACTCTTGAACCAATTAAGGAGAAATATGTGCGCTACACCCATTTCAAAAAAATAAGGAAAAATATTAAATTTAATGATAATGATGGAATGCGACTAGTGATTGCTGTACCAGTAATTTTGTCCCCAAGATGTTGCAAATCAGAGCTTGTATTTGTGTAGGAGAACCCCACACCAACTGGTAACTCGACAAATCGCAAATTGGCCTCTGAAAATGAAAGACTAATGTACGAATATGAAATATTTACTTTTACTTCAATTCCGGCAATTCTTGATTCTATTATCTTAAAATATTTGTCTTCTCCTTTCGGACAATAATTACACCATAGAAGTATATCCATTGTGTTGAGTCATAATTGATACAGGTTGCTATTTATATAATGTGTAGAAGACTGCAAGTAATCAATAAGCTAGTTCAAGGCCAACTACAAATATTTTAATGAAATTTCTGTCATGTTTGGGAATTGGGAGGTGTTCACATTATTTATTCCAAAAAAAAAAAAAAAAGAATTTGTGTTTGCTCGTGAAATGGAGATAATTCCTTTAACCTGTTCAGCCAAGCACTATAGCCAATCCATAAGATCTAATTGGTGTCACATTTTCCTTTTCTTTTTCTTTACATTATAAAGCATACCTTTTTATTGCCCAGTGCAAGCAACAAGACACAAACACAATGCAGATTCAAGACAAACTTCACCCACATGTTTGCTCTAAGGTTGAAAGCGGCACATGGTTGAGTGTCTGGCAGCTGGCACACCAGATTTGGTGCCGGGTATCCAAGAATCAATCTACCATTATCTTTTCTATTTTGTGTCTAATATCAATTCTTTCTGCTCATATTTAACAAATCCTCGTAATTCTTTTATCAGGAACTTGTTCTAATTTGACATGCAAGCTTTACCTTTGTTCCAAGAATGCTTGTTAAACTTGAGTTCAGGGGCCCAAGCTCCTTGCCTCCCCATACCTAATGGAAGAAGAACCAGGCCCTGCAACAACAGCAAGCATGTGAGCAAAAATAATGGCATCTCAAACAGAGAAAAGTACAACAGAAGTGAAAAGAGTCTCAATCATTGATCCAACCATTAAAGTGGCCACTGATCAGATTAGATCCACTGACATACAGACTGGCAGATGGAGACCCATATTGTACACATTCATTTGTTAAGGTAAGTGTGGTAACGAAAGCAAGACAATAACATTTAGGCCATAAAGTTGTAGCACTGGACCTTATTCGGTCGAAGATGGTCCCCCCTTCTCAACCACCATCGTTGTGTTGTGCCCCCGACACCACTCGTTATGCGCAGCGGTTCGCGGAAGAAGAGACACAACAACTACCACTTAATCTTGAGGAATCCGCCCTCCTGGCGGAGACTCGATTCAACCGGAGAAACAATCAACGCAGCAGGAACAACCACCAATAGAGAAAAGCAATCAACTCACAAATTTAACGAGGTTCGGCAACGTGCCTATGTCATCGGGTAAGGGAGAGAGAGATTTTATTGATTCAATAATCAATTACAAATTATTCGTTCTTCAAGGAATTTCCAATGGAGATTTTCAGTGGGATACAATACATGAGGGCTCTAGCCCCTATTTATAGCCACAAAGTCTCAGGGTTTAGGAAACCCCAATTGATTTGACCCCAAACAGGAAAGGAGTCCAAATCCTAAAGGAATCCAAATCCTAAAAGGAGAAACAATTCACCTGTTAGGAAACTCCAATTGTATCCGACTCCTTTTCAAAAACGAAGTCCTAATCCAAGTTGATTCCACAAGCTTTCATCTCCTCCATCTCTCTCTCTCCCAATAATTCTCCACCTCGGTGAAGATTTTTCAAATCTGAGCCATCTCCAATGTACCGAGTCTATCACCTGGCGAAATCGACACACGATCTTGACGAAATCGACACACGATCTCGCTTGCGCGCAACGGACGAAATCGACACACGATCTCGGCGAAATCGACACACGATCTCGGCTTGGAATCTATAGCTCAGCTATCCAACTGGAATGCACCACACATGCTTTCCCAATACTTCACCTTAGAAGAACTTCCATACATGCCGAACACCGAACGTGGCTCCTACTCCGCAACTTCAACGACCTCACGAAGAACTCATCATGAGCCAACACTGACTCTCCAACTGACTAGCTCTATCTAGTCTACATGTCTTCAGCTGACGGTCCAACCAAGTCTGCGTAGAGCACACCGAACACCATCATCGGCTTCAACTGGATGCACACCACTCCTTATGTAACCTCAACATCTTCTCACCAGAAGATCAACCTATTCATCAAGATCACAACACCTCACCTCTACGTGAAGTCTAACTGGCCACAACGCTCCACCTCTATGTGAAGCCTCTCCCCTCTACGTGAAGCTCCAATCGGCCACAACTTTTCACCTCTACGTGAAGTTCCAAACAGCTTCTCGAGAACCCAAACAGCTTCATAAGGGTTGTATCACCAAATGGCTGCGCCTTTACGGCTGCCTACGTACCTTGCCCAAGGGATCAAGCCAACCGTAGTTCATTCAAATGAGCTCCATCAAGCTCAAGCACTTGTACCTGGATCTGCAGCAGCGAACCTATCTGGCTGAGTCATTTGAACCTCCTCACGACCATCATGGAGAACAACGGTCTTCAACTTGAGCTTGTCGCGATCATAAGCTTGAGATTCATGCTTCTTGGTTCCAATGGCTGCAAACAACTCGACATCCTCAACAATATCTTCAACCTGTTCAGCATCAACCTTGGCTACATGATCTCCACCCGGTGTCACATCCGGTAAAGTCTTCTCTAATGCCGAACCAACTGGAGACGGTGGAGTAGCATCAACCTCCACCCGCTGCGATACTTCCTTGGTCTCCGTCCTCTCCACCTGCTGAGAGACTGTGGACTTCAACACTGAAGTCTCTCTAAATGTGACATGCCTACTCATCAGGATCTTCTTGTTTTCGGGGTCCCACAACCTGTAGCCATTCCTTTTGACACCCAAAAATACAAACTTCTTTGCTCGCGGATTCACCTTGCCATCTTTGGCACTGAAGTAGGTCAGACTTCCAAATTCCCGTAGCAAACTATGATCTTGAGCAGCTTTTTCAGACCAAATTTCTAATGGAGCTTTGCCTCCTATCGCAGTCGATTTATTCATGAGATGGCTAGCATACACAATCGCCTCAGCCCAAAACGATTTGTCTAATCCTGCATTAGACAACAACCACCGAACCTTCTCCAACAAGGAACGGTTTACTTCCTTAGCCAACCCATGTATACCTGTTGTGAAGTGAGTAGCAATACCAGTGTTCTGGCCAAATCGTAGGAATTGATTCATGTCTCTTTCAACATTACCAATCTGTAGCTCCTTAATCTTCCTACCAATCTGCTTTTCCATTCTTCCTCTCCACTTCACCAACATATCTAGGGCTTCACTCCTTTGTCTCATGGGATATATCCAACAATGCCTAGATAAACTATCAACAAAAGAGACAAAGTACCTGTGACCTCCAAGCGATGCAGTCTTAGCAGGTCCCAAACGCTTACGTGAACACAATCAAGAAGACCTTCTGAGCGGTGAGTGCTGGTGCTGAATTTCACCTTCTTCTTGTTCAGAACGCTGTGTTCACCTTCCAAGTTGCAGGTAGCAGCACCTTCCAACGATCCCTTCTTTGCAGGAGCTCGCAAAGACCTTTCACCTCCATGTCCGACCTTTACCTGCTAGACCTTCTTGTAACCATCATCTGAAGAACTAGAAGTCTCCACCTGACCTGTAACCGTACTACGCTTCAAGTAGTAGAGATTATCCCAGCGGACGCCCTTCATCATCACCATCGAGCCTTTGATCATCTTGAGAACACCATCACCAGACCCAATGCTTCCAAAGCACCAACATAAGATTTCTTTTGAGTTGAGGTACATACCTCACCTCCTTCAATTCTCGTACTATCCCATCATCCATCTTGATACGGACTGTACCCATCCCTTCTATAATACACGGATGGTCATCCCCAATGACTGTGTAACATCTATCCAGCTTCTCAAAGTTAGAAAACTAGGCCCTGTTCGAGCACACATGATAGGTGGCTCTGCTATTCAAGATCCACTCAGTATTATCTGAGTTACAAACAGTAGGTGTAGTAACAGAGAGAGAGAGAATACCGATGAGTCTGAGTCTGATCCATCTGCCTGTGAGGTACTGCCTTGAGTACTAACCACCTTTGCAAGATTTGCCTCAGTCTTAGACTCCACCTTCTTACCTTTGGCCCTTCTCTCCACGAAATTCCTCTTTATCTTGGCCTTTTATCCTCATCCTGCAGGTGTTTAGAGTTGGATAGAAGTCTATCCTTCCCTAATCTCTGATATTTGCAACTTTTAGCCCTTGTATTTGCATTTTGACTCTTTGTATTTGCGCTTTTTCATCTGGGCTTCAAACATGGGCTTGGATCTGGGCTTTTGGGCTCTTTAAGCTTTATTCTTTATTAACTTGATAATTTGAGGCCTGCACATATTAAATAAAGAAATATTAATAAATGTGCACTATAATATGAATAAATGTGCAAATGCGATGGTATATATGATGACAATTATGCATTTTTCACTACCTATCAGCCTTCGGGCATTCAACTTTCCAGTGTCCTAGTTCCTTGCACAACGCACACTGATTCTTCTTCAGATTTCTGAAGTCTGATCTGGACTTTGATCTCCCCCGATCGTCTCTTCCCTTCCTATTGAAACTTCTGCCTCTTACCTACAATGCCTCTGCTGTTGTGCTTCCCGAAGAAGACAGTCGGTCCTGTCTCCTTGCTTCATAACTCATAAGTGCAGCAGATACCTCATCGTAGTTAAGCGATTGTCTACCATTGAGAAAAGTAAGAGTAAAGGCCTCATACTCTTCCCTAGGAAGAGAGTTTAAAAGAATTACAGCCTTATCCTCTTCACTAGTCTCCACATCCACATTAACTAGATCTGTAAGAAGCTTCGCATAACGGTTCAAGTGTTCATTGACGGAGCATCCTCTTTGCATCTGAAACCCATAGAGCTTACTTTTCAACTGTAATCGCGATTCTATACTCTTCGTCAGATACTTCCTTTCTAGGATCTCCCACAGCTGCCTCGCAGATGTCTTATGCAACACCTGATACTTGATGTCTTGTGTCAGACAGACCTGATCAAGCCATACGCCGAACGATTCATCTTGTCCCAATTTTCTTCCGTCGTTGATGCACGCTTCTTCTCCAACCGTAGAGTGTCTTCGAGGTTTGATACCGTCAGCGCATCCATAACCTCACACCTCCACATATCAAAGTTGTTCGTCCTGTTGAACTTCACTACATCAATTCTTGGATGTGGATACATAGATTTCACCGATATACTTTCTCCAGCCATCTTCTCAACTGATTCCTCAAAGCAATGTGAAAACAAACGGAGTTAGATAAAATAAACTAGATAAAGACAGGATCTTTACCTCCACGCGAACCCTCGAAGAGTTTACGAAGTAATCTACTCCACCAACTTGATTCCTCGAGCAATCTTCACACGCTGTTCTGAGATCGACACACGATCCCACAAACAGTCCCAACTCTGATATGAGATCGACACACAATCTCCGCCAATCAGCAACAGATGCTCTTGAATCAACAGATGATCCCACGTCGAACCTGGGATGCTCTGATACCACTTATTGTGCCCCCGACACCACTCGTTATGCGCAGCGGTTCGCGGAAGAAGAGACACAACAACCACCACTTAATCTTGAGGAATCCGCCCTCCTGGCGGAGACTCGATTCAGCCGGAGAAATAATCAACGCAGCAGGAATAACCACCAATAGAGAAAAGCAATCAACTCACAAATTTAACGAGGTTCGGCAACGTGCCTACGTCCTCGGGTAAGGGAGAGAGAGATTTTATTGATTCAACAATCAATTACAAATTATTCGTTCTTCAAGTAATTTCCAATGGAGATTTTCAGTGGGATACAATACATAAGGGCTCTAGCCCCTATTATAGCCACAAAGTCTCAGGGTTTAGGAAAGCCCAATTGATTTGACCCCAAACAGGAAAGGAGTTCAAATCCTAAAGGAATCCAAATCCTAAAAGGAGAAACAATTCACCTGTTAGGAAACTCCAATTGTATCTGACTCCTTTTCAAAAACGAAGTCCTAATCCAAGTTAGATTCCACAAGCTTTCATCTCCTCCATCTCCTCTCTCCCAACACGTTGTCTGTTTTCATCATAACACCATCTCAGGTTGTTGTGGTTAGTGCTAGTTATTAGGCTAACCCACATCATCATCGTCATTATCATTATCAATTCGCAAGTTTAAGAAAGCGTTTTTAGGTGACATAAAGAGTCTGGTTGTTCTTCAAACATTGTGTTCTCTAGTACCTTTTTAGGTTAAGGTTGAGTGTGTGTATCTCCTATCAGTCAAGACTTATTATGTCAAGCACATAGATATGTCTTGAATAACAGTGATGAAGTACAACCTTATATAAATGAGCATATGGAGTATATAAGATGCATCAATCCAGTTAGATGAAAGAGGGAGAAGTCGTTAGCAGATGAACATAATAAATCATTCATTAATTGGTTCAGAAATCAAATTGATGTTCAATTAACAAATTAATCAAATTCTGTTTCTATACTTTGAGATGGTTAGCACATGTACCTCACATGATTGTGTCATCTTTCCATGGGTATTTTATAAATGGTTATTATTTTTATACAAAAGCACACGATGATAAGTGTACTATGCATTAGTGGTGTGACTTTAGTGGCTCAAGTAATGCATATTTTCAGTGCCAAAGATTAAATTTCAGTATTTGCAAGCATGTCATACTATGGGGTGATCGAGGACATATGGGAGCTAGATTACATAACATTGAGTTCCTGTATTCCGATGTAATTGAGTGGAGAATAACCATAGCGTGAAAGTTGATGAGTCAAGATTAATTCTAGTTGATCTTAACAGAATGAGTCATAAAGAGTATACATTCATATTGGCATCACAAGCATAACAAGCTTTTTATATTAAAGATCATGTTGATAAAAAGTAGTTCATTGTTCTCTCAATAAAGCCAAAAAAAAAAATTAATGATGGTGATGATGAGAACAGTACTGGAAATAACATTAATAAGGTTCCATCCTTTTCTACGGATTAACAACCGGAAATAATATTGATATTACTGAGGGTGATGTCGAGAAAAATATCTAATGCGAGAAGATCATTTTGAAAGAAATTTTGGTTGAGAAAAAAATAAAAAGAAGAAAACAAAAAGGTAGATGATGTATTTAAACTCAAATTGTTTCAATATTTTGTATATTTGGTTTTAATTTTTATGTCCATTAGTTGGTTATTGTTGTTATTTTTTTCGTTAGTCGCTTGCATTTTTAGTACTTGTTTATTTTTTAAAGTTGCTAATTTTTTTTTGTTTAATTCTGTTTTTAACAGGCATATGGCTTCATCAGGGTCGAGCAGTAAAAAATCTCCAAAGATGACTCGAGGCCTCACTCGTATGAGAGAGCTACTTTCATTGAGATATCGGGGTGTATGACTCGTAGTGGAATTCAACAATGTAAATATTCCTCTTGGTAAGAATGGAGAGAATTAGAGAGATATATTGGATGTGTCACTCGTGAGAAAGTCCCTATTAACATTTCTAATTGGCGTTCAGTTCTCAAGGAGTAATAAGCTTTGGGATGATATTTTGGTGAAAATATTTTATAACTGTAATTTTTAATAGGTCGAACTTACTATTTTATGTCTTTTTTCCTAATATTTTTGGTACTTATTGCAGACTATATTTGAAATAGAAGATCACCAGAAGAAAAATATTTTGAAAGGCGTTAGGAAAAAATAGAAAGATTTCAAAAATAGTTTGACAAGGCGTTACATTAGCAAAGGTTTAATTGAGAGTTCACCATCAAAATATGATTTATTGAGCAAGAAGTTTGGGACAATTTTGTAGCATTACATACAACTACAGAGTTTCAGGTTAACACAAAATAATTTCTAATTATTTTTTTTAAATATTTTATTTTATTCATGTTTGGATAACTTATTAAATGATTTTTTTAAACAAGCTGAAAGTCGAAAGAAAAGGGAAACTTCCAAAGGAATTTAAACAGAAGCATTTGATGTCACGTAAAGGATATGGGCACTTGGAACAATATCTGATAAGTATATATATATTTGTTATTTTTAATGTTTTCATATAGATTATTACTAATATCTTATAAGTTATTTTGTACAACAGATTGCTCACGAATCATCAAATGGTGATTCAATAGTCATGTCAATTTCTCAGCATGAATTGTTAAAAGCTGCTCGGCTTAAAAAGATGGTTTATATATCAATGAAGACGCACAAAAAATTGTAAATAAAATTGTAAGTGTTTTAATTTAAAACAAATTATCAGGATACTATTACAATACAATTTTATCACTTTTCTAAGTGTTAACATTATAATCTTTTTCTTAGGATTTCCTTGCTGAGTCAGCATCGCAGGGAGAAATTCATCCACAAGGGATGAATGACATATTAGGCATGATGCTGGGTCCCAAGCACCCGGGTCATGTTAGAGGAGTCGAATATGGGGCACTATTACCAGCTACTTCCATCAACCTCTTGGACATCGATCCTCTGTATCAGCGATGAGGTGAAAAGATTGGTGGATATCCGGGTTAAGGAAATGCTCCCAGAGCTTACAGAGATAGTGAGACAATAACTCCCAATGTCATCTCAACCTCTACCGTCCTATTATGGACATCATCATCCTTCACCCTATTATGAGCAGCTTGCTTATCCTCCGCTGCATAGCGGACGGCGGGCACGATTCCAGCTCGGTGTCAATAAATTTATCCCAAATTTCAAAGGTAATATTACTTTGTAATTTATTGTGTTTTTGACCCTTATTGTAATATCGTGCTTATTATTATTTATGTTATATGATGGATTTCTTCCCTGTGATTTGGCCATTGAAGTTGATGGGATGACAACTGTTTTGGCTCGCGGAAGAGCATACAACACCAATAGTGATAATCAAATGCTTCACAATCATGCACTTGGATCTGATAATTTTAAAGTAAGCATTATAGAGCCATTGGATATTAATACATATCTATCATATCCAACGACAAGATGACCATCGTTGGTGATGTTGTTGGTTCTTTTATTTCGTGGCCAATAGCACTTGTTTCTTTGCATGCCCAGGTATGTTATCAAAATAAAGTCAAGTTCTATTGTTTAATTAAAAATTTATAAATGACTAATGGCAATATGGTATCGTGATAGAAAATGGCTAAAGGGACACATCCAGTGGTGAGCTAACCCATAAAAGAGTCGGTCAACCAGCTGTTTCAAAGGGTGAAAATTGAAATTATCTACAAGAACTAAGGATAGTGAGTATTTGCGAGAAGGATGAGAACTGATGATATCGTCAAAACAGAAATGTCTCCTGTTATCCTTGGATACAATCCTCCCATAAGTCTCGAAAGTAGTGATGTTTACAGTTCGTAGTAAGGAGTAGATAAGCGCGACATGCATCACTGTATATATTAAGTGAGTAATTAATGTTTATTAATTTATGTGAATTAAATTTTTTTAGATTTTTTAATTGTTATTAAAATTTTTGTTTTAGATTTTTATGTCAGATGTGTGATCGTATAGGTATCAGTCGTATATATGATTTTATTTGTCCATACAATATCGCATATGTTTATGATGCTTCGGCTGCGGCTGAAAAGGAAAAAGTTGTGTTATCACGAAGACAATGGAAGGATGTAAGTGAGGTCCGTTTGTATTTTGCACCATTAAATAAGGGATAAGTACTCGAGTTTTATAATAAAATTTAATTGTTGTTTTAATTTAACTTCATACTAATTTCTGTTATAGATCAAATTGGGTGTTGTGTGTGATTGACCCACAGAACACTATTATATATGGCTGGACTTGTTATGTCATGAGTCGCGACGTGAGATTGTTAATATGTGAGTATTTAATACTTATCTCTACTTCATTAGCTCTAGTACATATAGATGTTTTATTAATATTTTTATTTGTTTTATGAAAAGAGTCGTGGCTATGTTTATCACAAATAATAATCAAATGTGCAGTCTACGAGTATGCATCCTACATGGAGGATGAATAAGGTAATTTTCTTTTAGTATTATATATATATATATTTAAAAATTAACAATGTTTAAGTTATATCTCATTAATTAATTATTGTAGTGTCCTCGTCAACCGGATAGCGTGCTGTGCGAATACTATGTGATGCGGTTTATGCGGGAGATCGTTACATCTCAATGGAATATCATTCCAATACATGTATAATCATTTGACATAAAAGTTACTTTTATTTTTATTAATATTAAACTAAACATATACTAATTTTAATATCTTCGCAGTATAATAAAATAAGCACAATGGATGATGAAGTGGATGAGATTTACGAAGAATGGGCAAAATTCATTCTAGAGCATGCTTAGTAGTAAGTATTTTTAGTATTCATATATTGTGATACATACTTATTTAATGTTTCATACTTGTGATATATACTTGTTTAATATTTTAATTATCTTTTGGTAGGTATCCATCGCTAAGAGGCGGCGCGCGAGTGAGACCTGCTAGGCGGCAACGCACGAGGGATGACCATGCAACGTGGTGAGAGTTAGTACTACTGACGTGTATATATTTTGAAATTTATATGTGGCTTTTAAATAGATCATTAATTGTATATATATTACTGAGTGAGATGATTGCATATTGATATATATAACTGCGTGTGAATGATTTTAGGTTGTATATGCTAATTGGATAATTGTATTAGGGCAGACTCCTAATTATGGAGGAAATGCTGCCGAAATTTTTAAGAAATTGGAATGAATCTCATTTTTGTGTATAAATGTTGAGTTTTATGTTTCTGTACTATGTTAATTGTGAGCTATGCATACTTTTTTTTAGATGTGCTGTTTGTGATGTTTTTAAACCCAATACCAACTCAAAGAGGGCTCGGCGAGAGCTGCTCTCTGTTTTTGAGAGTTGCAGCTGCAACAATCCGAAAGTCCAACACACCAGTGGCCGTCTAGGTGTGAACTTTAGAACTGTTATAATGTGATATATAACTCGGGCAGATATAAAATCAGAGAAAATCAGACATGAGTATTGTTGATATTAAACTTAGGCAGTTCATATATATATGACACGAGTAGAAATATATAACACAATTATATACAGCAGGAAGCAAAGACATTTATATCTGACCTAAAATATGAAGAGACCGTATAATCATACAGAAGAGAAATCCCTCTCGTGGGTAAAAATCCAGTCTCAATATACAAGGAAGTCCCATCACTGGGATACAAAGAGATATACAAATATACATGAAACGGAATTGGCCTCAGCCTCAAATAATAATACATTGAGACTCAACTAAAGGAGTATACTCTATACAATGTATATAGAGATACAACTGAATCAAATAAATAATATATCACTGGTGGAGTCCCAGAGGATGGAGCAACTCTAAACAGATACTAGAAGTGGTCTCTCTCTGAGTGAAATCCCAACAGAAACGCCTCTTCGGTTCCACGCCCAATACCTGAAAGGGGGAGGGAGAAGAACCCTGACGTCAACGCGCCAACAAGAATAAAATAAAATGTACCATCATGAGTCCGAAGCCGGCTCATAAAGGTCGAAAAGACAGACCAATAACTAAAGGAGAGGGTAAAACATAAGCATGCAATACTAGTCTGTAAAATAAAAGTGAGAAAATCCAAAGCAAATAATAATGTGCATGTCCGTGCACATCCGTGCACATCATGCATGCACGACTAAATCTGAATGAAACCAAAAGTATCATTCTCACATAACAAATAATAAACATATTACTGTCAGGCCTGCCTCAACGGCACCAAGGAGCCTTTGCTCAAATCAAAGTATCTTTTTTTAGCATGCACGCCACCACCTCAGTCTGGTGAAAACCAAGAACTTTCAGCTCTATCACTTGCGTCATCAGGATACGATCGGAAATGAATATAATTGAAGTATTAAAGTTTAGTACCCAAATCTAACCAAAAGAAAAACACTATCCATAAACATACTATGGATATCTAACATAGTACTAACTATGCATAGGTACTAACTATGCACGTCATTATACATGCCCAACACTACTCACATTGACTATCACCAAAATAAGATATGCACACCACACGTGTCTAATACATGTGCATACCACTCTGGTCAAGGTCACGGCTAAACTATATGATTTTAGCATACAACGAAACTATACATGTCCATACACATGTAAATCAATCACGTGTCTAAAACACGTGTCACACAATCATAGGTCTAAGGCACAGACTAAACTACCAAATATACCGTATGTATAATATACAGGTCAACGCTCGTGTTCGATATACAGATCAAGCTACAAGTCATCTCTCATTCAAATATAATCTAAAGCACAAATCACGTGCATACCTTACTTTCTCAAGTCAACTAAAAAGGGTCGCTACCCAACTACCTCATATGGCTTAACCATCTCGACTAATATTATACAAAAATTCTCAAATGAATAAATCATAAGTATATCCTCAATGAATTTTATTATAAGCTATCTATCAAGCCAAATAGCATGCTTCTACGCCTAACTGGGTTATTATGATCCGATACTTTAGATTTCTAGTCAACGCTAAGTATCTATCAATAAATCATATGTATTTTCAAATAATCATCAATTATGGTGTCTAACAGGACACATACTAAACTATTGTAGGCTGAGAACACAAACACATGATAAACAAAAGCAAACATATCCGTGCATGTAACATGACACGCGACAAGTCACAATGATACAAAAATATAACAAACCCTGGGAACTCTGCCCTCAGAGGTGATACAATCATTACAAGAGAATAACATCACCCGGCTGGTTGACACACTAGTTACGACACCATCAGAAGTGACTCAACGAAATAAATATGTATAATATCACACTTCCCTTCCTCTGCGAATAGATACAATACAAACACACACGTATACCATCACACTCCCCTTCCTCTGCAAATGGATACAACACATAATAAACATATACCATCACACTCCCCTTCCTCTGTTAATGAATACAACAGATAACACACGTGTACCATCGCACTCCGCTTCCTCTGCGAATAGATACAACATATACCTCCGCCAATAACTCCGCCAATAACTGCTAATACATCATCCACATGAACATACTTATGAATGTCAATAAATCATACATAATCAATTTCATACTACTTCCAGTACACACACCACATGAGATCAATTCATAAGAAAATGCAAATACTAAATCATGAATATCTAGATCTGATAAAAATCATATTTTATAAATACAAACCTCTCCATATTTAAAGAGGTGCTAGCTAGTACTCAAGGCATCAATTTATATTTAACTTGCCTTAATCAAATCGATAAAAATCATAGTTTTATTAATTTATATCTTATGGATTCCCAGATCTGATAAAAATCACGTTTTTAATTATCTAATTCATTCCATATTTGAGAGGGTACAAGCTAGCATGCAAGGGGTCAACATATATTTAATTCAAATCAATCCGAACATACTAGCATGATAAAAATCATATTTTTAATTATCTCCTTTCTAAATCTAATAAAAATCACATTTTTATTAATCTAAACTAACTCAAATTAACATATATGCTAGCTAATATCCCTTGCTTGAAGATCTATAAATCTTAGCATGATCCAAGCACTTTAACATACAAAAATCACATTTTTACTATCATGGTGAAATAAAAATATCATTTTTATTACCTAAGCTTTGAAATAATGGCGAGAAGCAAGCTAAGAGTAAGACTTGCCTTGTTAGGCATGGAAGAGGGGTTTTGATGAAGAACATTTGAAGAGGAAGTTCCTTTCCTTGCATATTTTCAAGCCAAAATGAAAGCCATGGGTGCACCTTCACTTTCTCTCTATTTTTTTCCTTCTCTTTCTTTCTCTTTCTTCTTCTTTCTTCTCTTTCTTCTCATTCCTTCTTGGCTAGCAATAAATAGGAGAAGGTGGAAGAATGCGAGGAGTGAAAGGGTAAATAAAAGAGATAAAATCCTTATCTAGAAGAGGAAAAGTCCAACTTGTCATCCTTTAGTCAAAATATAATTAATTAGTGTTAACCCTAATAAATCACTAATTAAACCTTCACACTAACACACCTCATCAATGAGGGTTTACAAAATAATAATTTATAATTAATTATTTAATTAAATAATTAATTATTTAATTAAATCTTAAAATAATAAAGAATAATAAAATAATAAAATATTATTTGTTAATCCAAAATCAACATAGATCCTAATTAATTAGGTTTTCCATCTAATATTTATAATTAAGTAAATAATGATAATATATCATTTAAATAATAATTAAAAGAATAAATCATGAATTTAAATAAATTTGTAATTTAAATCATATAAATATTCAAAATGTTCTGAATGTTACATTTACCCACCTAAATAAGAATTTCGTCCCCGAAATTTCCTATCAAGGTACTCAATAATCAAGTACATAAAATAAAAGTTAAACATGATGGATTAACACAGTTATATATATCCTGGCTTCTAATTGTACGAAACTGGTACGTCGAGCGAAATAATCCAAATAAGGAAACTTTCATGTATATACCATATGTTTCGCATAGTTATAGGCTAAATGTACACGATCTTTGTTAATCCACTATCTAAACATAAACAATTTATAAAGCAGAAGACATAATCGCACGCGCCCATACATGCGCCCACGCATACATGAAAGCTCACGTGGTTATCCCATGCGTCTTATGCATGCAACAATTCAAACAAATAGAGAAAATCACCTGCGCCCATACACGTGCCCACATACACTTGCAAAGCTCACATAGTATCCCACGTGTCTTATGCATGCGACAATTCAAACAAAATAAAATCACCCAATATCAATTGTAAGGGAATCAAATAACTGATAGTCTAAGAATAGATTGCCAAAATATTAAGTAGATTTTAACTCAGTTGAAATTAAAAACATAATTTTTTTTGCATAAAAATAACACTACATAATACAATCATGCAATCATTCTGACTCTGACTCAGAATATCATGGATTATAGACTCGAAAAATCCTAAAGAATCCTATACTTGATCCAAACTTAGACACAGGTTATGAACCATAGGACAGTAGAACCTAGAGCTCTGATACCAACTGTACGATCCGAAAGTCCACACACCAGTGGCCGTCTGGGTGCGAATTTTAGAACCCTTATAATGTGATACATAACTCAGGTAGATATAAAATCAAAAAAAATCGGACATGAACATTATGTGAAGATCTATCACGAATCAAACAATAGAAAAATGCCAAGTTGAAGACTCGGCAGCAGAAGCGAAAGCGTAGAAGATCTACCACTAGTAAGCACTTGAAACTAAATTACCACACAATCAAAGAACACAAGATTTAATGTGGTTCGACAATGTGGCTACATCCACTAGGAGGAGGGGAGAAATCTTTATTAAAAATAGAGAAGAAAATACAAGAGTTACAAGAATATCTCTCTCATAACTCTCAATGGTGGAAAACAAAATTTCTCTTGAATTCTTAACTCTTATTGACACACTTTCAAAAGGCCACTCCCAAGGGGGTTATATAGGTACCTAGGATGATCCTAGTCCTTTACCAACTCCAATAACTAAATCAACACCGCCTTAGAGAAATAGGAAACCCGTATCCTAAGCAAAATAGGAAATATAACTATATTAGAAAACTACCAGAACCCGTATTAGTCGACTAGGGCAATTTATTACTCGACTAATACCCAGTATTAGTCAATTATACCCAGAGTCTAGTCGACTACTGTAATGCAATCTAAGAATCCAACTCTCTGTTGCGGGGCCTAGTCAACTATACCAAAGTATCAGTTGACTAGTCCAAGACCTAGTCGACTAATATGACCTATTAATCGACTAATAACATGTGCAATGTCTGTACACATCCATGCTTGATTTTGGAAGCTTTTAACACCTCTACCTGAGCCTAAATTCTTCTCCAATGAATATGAGGCACTCTAATACTAACAATCTCCACCTTGACTCATGTTCATTGAGTTCCTCCATAGAAATTGGACTCTGCTTTATTCGTCATACTTTCTCCTCCCTTCTGTGACTTCACATGGATCCCTCCCAAGAGTACGTTCGCCACTTTATCTTTGGAGAACCTTGATGAAGTTCAGAGATGCTCTGAACTTCTCTACCGGGATGGTCTTCATCATCATATCTGCTAGATTCTTCTTCGTGCTGACCTTTACCAAATTGATCACCTTATCATCCATGACGCATGACGTATCTTGTGATATCTCACATCAATGTGATCCTTCGCTTGTGATACCTGTGATCCTTTGCGAGATGAATTGCACTTGGTTGTCGCAATGAACCCGAACTGAATCCTATATGATACTAAACGTCTCAACCAATCCTCTAAACCACAAAGCTTCCTTTGACGCTTCAACTGTAGCCATGTACTCCGCCTCTATCGTTGAAAGAGCAATTGTATCTTGCAACTCTGCCTTTCAACTTATGGCGCACTCAGCTACTATAAACACATAGCCCATCGTAGATCTTCACTGATCAAGGTCTCCCCCATTATCTACATCAACATAACTTTGTAGTAACCTAGGCTTCCCCGTTTTCAATCTCTGAAACACCAAACATAGTCTCGCAGTCCCTCATAAATATTGTAGCACCCACTTCATTGCTTCCCAATGTTGCTTTCTTGGTTTGACATGAACCAACTTACTATACTAACTGCATAGGCTAAGTCAGGCCTAGTGCATACCATAACATACATAAGTGATCCCACCGTACTAGCATATGGTACTCGAGACATCTCTTTCTCCTCTTCTGGTGATTGTTGACACTGCTTGGAGGATAATTTGAAGTGACCTGCCAAAGGCATGGTGACTGATTTTGCTTCTGTCATGTTGAATCTCTCCAACACTTTGAGAACATAGTTCTCTTGGATAGCCAAAGTCTGCCCGAGCCTCTGTCTCGAGTGATCTCCATACCTAAGATCTTCTTGGCTTCTCCCAAATCCTTTATGTTAAATTTCTTCTTGAGCTGAGCTTTAAGCTTATGAACATGTGTCTTATTTCTCGCAATCAGCATATCATCCAGATATAACATCAAATATGTCAGATCATCACTCTGCTTAAAATGGACACAACTATTATACTAACATCGGTTGTATCTGGCCTTGATTTTGAAAGAGTCGAACCGTTTGTATTACTGCCTGAGAAACTGCTTAAGTTTATAGAGGGACTTCTTTAAAAGACACACGTTCTTTTCTTTACCTTCCTGAATATAACCTTTAGGTAATTTCATGTATATCTTCTCCTTCAGCTCACCATGCAAAAACACTGTTTTAATATCCATTTGCTCCAACTCTAGATCAAACTGAACAACTATCGCTAATAACATTCGAATAGATGTATGTTTTAATACAGGAGAGAAGATCTCATTGTAGTCAATATCATCCTTCTGAGCATATCCTTTCGTAACTAACCTCGCCTTGTACTACGCATTATTCTTCTTGTGAAAAACCGATCTGTAAACTATTGCCTTGGAGTTCTTTGGAAGATCGACTAATGTCCATATTTGGTTTCTATCCAAAGACTCCATCTCTTGCTCCATGGTTGTAAGCTGCTTGACGTGGTCATCTGCCTCTATCGCTTCCCTGTAACTGTCAGGTTCTCCTGTTTCTATTACTAATGCGAAAGAGACATGATCATCATCCAAGCATACCTTGTTAGTGGCACCGTAACTTTGACTGACTACCTCAACATTCTAGGTTGCTCTTGAGTAATCTCTTGTTCATCTCCATCTGAATCTGAAGAATCCTCTTTTGACCCTTCATGCCTTTTAGGATCTCTGAGAGCTCAACTTTCTTTTTCAGAGTGTCTGCTGAGTTGTCTGAAGCTCCTCCTTGCGTTTTATCTTCCGTCTCTAACTTTTCTCGCAATTGATTCTTCGTCAAAGACCACATCTCTGCTGGTAAAGGCGCTCCTTTTCTCGGGATCACAAAGTCTGAAACTCTTGACTCCTTTGGTGAACCCGATGAAGATACACTTCTTAGATTTGGACTCCCGTTTCTTCCTTTTCTGACTATCAATCAAATTATACGCCTGGCAACCAAAAATCCGTAAGGTTGAATAGTCTGCAGACTCTTCTCACCATATCTCCTCTGGGACTTGAAGATCAATATTGTTGATGGTGACATGTTTAACAGATAACTCGCATGATTAGCCGCCTTTGCCCAAAATCCTTCTGTCATGTCAGCCTGCAATCTGATACTGCGGGTACGCTCTGTAAGTGTCCGATTCATGCGCTCTTCTACTCTATTTTATTCTGTTCGCCCTGAAATACTTAACCAGTTTTTGATGCCCTTGCATACTAAGTAATCTTTGAATTCTTTAGAGATATACTCACCTCCATTTTCAGAACTCAAGACTTTCACCTTTCATCCTGTCAGATTTTCCACCATAGTTTTTCACTCCTTTAACTTCTGAAATACTTTCAATTTTTGATTCAAAAAGTATACCCAAACTATCCTTGAAAAATTATCTATGAAAGTAACATAGTACCTAGCACCCCCAATGGATGCTACTGGCGAAGGCCCCCACACAACCGTATGAATGAGATCTAGCAAGCCCTTTGTCTTGTGCTATGATGTAGAGAAAGTTACTCTACATTGTCTACCCATGTATGCTGTCTAAAAATCACTAAGGACAAGTCATCAGACGTGAACCTTACTTAAAAGCAAAGGTTGTGTTTCAAACTAAAATGCGGACCTCGCGTCCAAAGAAGCACGGAGACTTCAGACGCAGGCTTGAGTAAACCCGCATTCAATACGAGTCTGAGTAACTCTGTGTCCCATCCAACGCGAGTTTGAGGAACTCCGTATCTCACGCAGGTCTGAGCAACCCCGCGTTCCATTTCAAGCGCAGGTCTGTAGGTTATCAAAAAAAAATTACTGAAGACAAAGCCTCAGACGCGAACCTCCCAGACGCAGAGATTGCTTCCAGCCTCAGACGCGAACCTCCCAGACGCGGAGGTCGCCAGACGCAGACCTCACATTCCAATGTCAGACGCGGAGGTCGCCAGACGTAGGCCTCGCGTCCTTTGTCAGATGCGGACCTCAGCTAGCTCCGCGTTTCAACTCAAACGCAAGCCTGAGCAGCTTCACGTTCCAACACAGACGCGAGCCTGTGAGCTCCGCGTCTCAACGTCAAAGCGAGGTCCGCGTCCAGTGCGAGACCCGCATTTTTGCTATAACTGATAGCCATGAACTTAGTCAGTTACACTCCATTTTCTCTCCACATAATAGGGAATAACTTCCCATTATGGAGAGATTTAAGGGGTTGGTTACACCCCCTGTCATTATGGAGAGATTTAAGGGGTTGGTTACACCCAAATTCCTCTATAAATAGCTATGAATAGCTAGAGAAGAAGGACCCCCGGGGGTGTTAGGAGGGGACCTCTTCTAAAGGAGGCTCTGAGGGGACCTATTCTAAAAGGGCTGAGGAGGAGAGTCCTGATGAAGGAATCCAAGAAGCCATGGGCAAAGGAGGAGAGCTATCTCAGCAGAGTTCGGCCTCGAAGCTCTTATAGCCTGGGAAGAGTTCAACTCTTTTTGTTAACTTGCTAAGTTCAAGTTCTTTAAATCTCTTTGAGATTCTATTACTGAGAGGAGCTGTGCTACTCCACCAGTCGATCTAAAGAGAGGATCCACAAGAGAAACTTGATGTTCGGCCGGTCAACGGAGAACAAGACTCACTCTCCACCGCCACATGAAGAACCCAGCTTTAAACAAAGAGGAGAATCAACCCTGAGATTCCCTCTCTTTTGTAATCGGATTGAATCTATTGTAATCTTCTATTCAATCAAAAAAATTTTGCAATTGTGATCTTTTCCGACGCGTACAAAAGATGGTGACTCCGCTGGGAACTATGATCTTTCTCAACCAACGAAAAGTGGTGGCGCAAGCTGACGTCAAGATGCTTGGATTCACAGTCGAATCGTTTTTGATCGAGTTCGACTAAGAGAAGTTGAACTCCCCAAAGCTTCAGGAGTCTCCCGTGGAGACAACGTGGTCAGCCCCAACGTCTCTTTTGAGACTCGCACCATGACCCATGGTTAAGATGGCAATAGTGACCAATCTCTCCTCCATCCTTTTATCAAGGCACTTCTAGTTCCGGATGCCGGGGGTTCTCAACAACCTCTTCGACTCAATCGGAATGCCGAGAGACGGCGAAGGCATTGCACTCATCGTCAGCAGACAGAGTGGTTGCAACAGCATATGTGGCCAGCATCAATGTCTCCTACGAGACCCGCGAGGCCAATGATGATGAAGGCAAATCTCGCCGCAAAACTCCTCCCAAGGCTCAGCAAACTCAATTTGCAGGGGGTTCACATCAACTTCTGCGAGCCAAACGGATTGTTGATCGTCGACGAAGACGTCAAGTTCACCATCAGCAAACAGAACTCGCTTTCACCCCCGCATTTCGGCCCCAAACGCGAAGTTCGCTTTCAGCCCCGCATTTCTGCAACAAAACGCGATGCTCGCGTTCACGAGCTGCGCGTTTCGGCGCCAAAATGTGAAGTTCACGTCCATCCTCAAGCTGTGCCAAAACGTGAGAACGCGCGACCCACGTTCAGCCCAAGGCCGCGCCAGGACATAACCTTAGCGTGCGAGAGTCGCTGACAGTGTTAAAAGATGACCTTCACGTTTTTATTCAAAAGCGCAAGACACGCGTTTAGAAGGAGGCTGTGCCAGAATGAGAACATCGCATTTTACTTCAGAAACGCGAAGTTCGCGTTCAGCCACAAGAGGCCATATTCAAATATGAACTGAGAAGCTCTCATCCCATGGGTTCGAGTGCCATTGCGAGCAGTTCATCTCGACGGTGCTCTTTGATTATCACTGCAACTTTCAGATGACTGAGCCGTTAGTTTTTAGCTTGTAAGGCTTCAAACTCAAACTCCTCCAAGAGACGCAGACCTCGCGTTTTAATGTCTGACGCGGAGGTCGTCAGACGCGGACTTCGCGTTCCAATGTCAGACGCGGAGGTCACTAGACGCGGACCGCGTCTTTTCTCAGTCAAACGCGGAGGTCGCCAGACGCATACCTCACGTTCCAGACGTGGACCTCGCGTCCTTTCTCAGTCAAACGCGAAGGTCACCAGACGCAGATCTCGCGTTCCAATGTTAGACGCAGAGGTTGACAGACGTAGACGTCGCGTCCTTTCTTAATCAAACACAGAAGTCGCCAGACACGGACCTCACATCCTTTCTCTGACGTGGAAACATGAGCCTGAGTAGAAGGTTTGCTAAAAACCTTGAGGGACTTGGTCCCATCCTCTCCTCCAAAATCTCCTACCAATTCTCACCCACAGAATGGTAGGGCCACAAAAATACTTGTGTTCATCTCCCTAATGAAATGAACTGGGATTTGTCATGTTAACAATAAACCTCTGACAAACCAGATTTTTCAATCCCCAGTGGATTCTGTCAAGTTAATATTAAACCTCTGACAATGACTCATTAAAAATCCTCGCTGTTATATTGATACTACACTTCTAACAGCGAATTTTACATACCTCTAGGAAATCAATGATTGTCACGTTAATATTAAACCTCTGACAGTTCATTTTAAAATTCCCACCAAAATCCCCTACCAATTCTCTTCCATAGAGTAGTAGGTCCACAAATACAATCATTGTTAAGTTTAATATCAGACCTCTGACAATGGAAAGTTTCAATACTCCCCAGCGAGTACTAGCTTCGCTTGTCGCTCCTCTACATGGAGTCACAAATCAATGATTGTCAAGTTAATACTACACCTCTGACATTTCAAACTTCACTTGTCAATTCTCATCAATATAATGACAAGTCCTCAAAATTGCTCATATCACAAATCAATGATTGTCAAGTTAACACTACACCTTTGACATTCCAAACTTCACTTGTCAATTCTCATCAATAGAATGACAAGTCCTCAAAATTACTCATATCGCAAACCAACTACTGTCATGTTAACATTACACCTCTGACAAACTACTGTTATGTTAACACTACACCTCTAACAGTGATTGAGTTGCTGCCAAGTTCAATATTAAACCTCTAACAGTCACTTTTCCTCAGGCTTCCATATCGAAGTTGAGACGAGTGATGTTAAGTTTAATATCACACCTCTAGCATCCAATTCATTGTTAAGTTCAACAATACACCTATGACAATGACTTTCCCTCGAACTTCCGTATCGGAGTCGAGATGACCAATGCTAAGTTTAACATCACACCTCTAGCATTACCTCCACTGTCAAGTTTAACACCACCTATGACAGTGATATCTTCAATCTCCCCAATGAAACTGAAGTTCTTATGGAGCTAAGTTAACAGTACACCTCTAGCTCACATTCTTGTCAAGTTAATATCACACCTCTGACAAGATTCAATCTAATCCGTTAAGTTAATATCACACCTCTAACGGTAAAGAAATATTTAGATCCCCGACGGATCTAGTCTTACTTGTCATTCTCTTCAATAGAATGACAGGTCCATTTAAATTATTTAAATCGCAAAATCCTATTACTGTTATGTTCAAAATCACACCTCTAACAGTAAATCTTTATTTTTTAGGGAAATCAATTTTGTCAGGTTAACAGTTACCTCTGACAACTCATTCCCTAAAATTTCCTCCAAAATCCCTTACCAATTCCCATCCATGGAATTGTAGGATCATAAAAAGCCTGTGACTATTTCCCAAGTGAAATAATCACAGATCAAACATGCCAAGTTAACATTATACTTCTGGCATATTCACTGTTAAGTTAACATTAAACCTCTAACAGTGATTTCCCTCAATTTCTCCAGTGGAATAAATTACAAATTGAAATTGTCATGTTAACATCACACCTCTGACAGTAATACTTTGATGTATCCCAGGGGGTAAAACTTCAACTTGTCAATTCTCTTTAATAGAATGACAAGTCCACTCAAAATACTGTTATGTTCAAAATCACACCTCTAACAGTAGACAAATCCCGGTCAAGTTAACATCACACCTCTGACCAAACTTGCTCAAATCGCAAGACAAATTCCGGTCAAGTTAACATCACACCTCTGACCAAAATTTCAACTTATCAGTCCTCTTCAATAGGATGGCGAGTCCACCAAACTGCGCAGATCGCAGAATCTCTCGGTCAAGCTAATACTACACTTCTGACCAAAGTTGCTCATATCGCAAAATCAATCGCTATTAAGTTAACATTACACCTATGACAGTGATCTCCTCAATTTTCTCCATGAAAACTAGATCTTTTAATGCTAAGTTAAACATCACCCTCTAGCATGCATTTCATTGTTAACATTACACCTATGATAATGATATTCTCTCAATTTTCTCAGTGAAAATGAGACTTTCGTGGTGCTAAGTTAATATCACACCTCTAGCACACATCTTTGTCAAGTTAATATCACACCTCTGACAAATAATTTGCTCAAATTGCAAACCCAAACCCGTTACGTTAACATTACACCACTAACGGTAAAAATCTTCATGGATCTTCAACAAATCCAATCCCACCTGTCATTCTCCCCAATAAAATGATAGGTCCACTTAAGTTGCGTAGATCGCAAAATCAACGCTGTTATATTAATACCACACCTCTAACAGTAACTTTCATTCCATTAATTTTTAGCAGAGTACTAGTCATGTTAACACTAAACCTCTGACAATAGACTTTGGCATAATCCCCAGCTGATCAAACTCCACTTGTTATTCTCATCAATAGAATAGCAAGTCTACAAAACTTGTTCAAAACACAAGTCCACATTCTTGTCAAGATAACATCACATCTCTGACAGTAACCTTCTCAAATTCCCCCAGTAGAGTTATTTAATTTGTCAAAGTTAATATCCCACCTCTGACAATTAAAGCTCTTTTCAAAGAAGCTTTGAGCGTGAACTTCGCGTCTCAAGTACAGAGCCGCGTCTCAATGAACTTAAGAGTTGCGTCTCAACAGCAAGTAAAGGCTATGTCTCTATAGAAATTGAGAGCCACGTCTCTACAACAATTGAGAGTCGCATCTCAACTTTGGTGAAGCTCACGTCTCCACTTGATCAGTGTGCCAGAACTGCGTCTGTGAGAGCTGCGTCCTCTCTCCCCCCAATACAAAGAGTATGTCTCTGCTATTGCAATCAGTTTAACAGTACACTGGCAAAGGCAATTGACAACTCCACCGGTTCAATAGTACACCGACAATCAAATTACAAACGATCTTTCTTGGAGGCTTCAAGCAGTTCAATAGTACACTGGCAAGAGCAATTGACAACTCCATCAGCTTAAAAGTACACCAAGCAAACCAATACTCATAACAAGTGCTAGACTGAGTTTCTAAGACACTTGTGATGATCTTTTCTGGAGGCTTCAAGAAGTTCAACAGTACACTCATGAAGTTCACCATCCAGACAGGATCGAGCTCAGGGCAGCTCAGAAGACTGCCTCGTAGAAGAATGCCAGTCCGATTACAGGAAGCCTAGATTCAACTAAAGTCCAAAGTATTTCGAAATCTGTCTCAGTCAACCGCGTAGTTTCGAAAACTTTGGAGGGGGTTCTGTAGGCTATCAAAAAAAAATTACTGAAGACAAAGCCTCAGACACGAACCTCCCAGATGCGGAGATCGCTTTCAGCCTCAGACGCAAACCTCCCAGACGCGGAGGTCGCCAGACGTAGGCCTCGCGTCCTTTGTCAGATGCGGACCTCAGCCAGCTCCGCGTTTCAACTCAAACGCAAGCCTGAGCAGCTTCGCGTTCCAACACAGACGCGAGCCTGTGAGCTCCGCGTCTCAACGTTAAAGCGAGGTCCGCGTCCAGCGCGAGACCCGCATTTCTGCTATAACTGACAGCCACGAACTTAGTCAGTTACACCCCATTTTCTCTCCACATAATAGGGAATAACTTCCCATTATGGAGAGATTTAAGGGGTTGGTTACACCCCCTGTCATTATGGAGAGATTTAAGGGGTTGGTTACACCCAAATTCCTCTATAAATAGCTATGAATAGCTAGAGAAGTAGGACCCCGGGGGTGTTAGGAGGGGACCTCTTCTAAAAGGGCTGAGGAGGAGAGTCCTGATGAAGGAATCCAAGAAGCCATGGGCAGAGGAGGAGAGCTACCTCAGCAGAGTTCGGCCTCAAAGCTCTTGTAGCCTGGGAAAAATTCAAGTCTTTTGTTAACTTGCTAAGTTCAAGTTCTTTAAATCTCTTTGAGATTCCATTACTGAGAGGAGCTGTGCTACTCCACCAGTCAATCTAAAGAGAGGATCCACAAGAGAAACTTGACGTTCGGCCAGTCAACGGAGAACAAGACTCACTCTCCACCGCCACATGAAGAACCCAGCTTTAAACAAAGAGGAGAATCAACCCTGAGATTCCCTCTCTTTTGTAATCGGATTGTATCTGTTGTAATCTTCTATTCAATCAAAAGAATTTTGCAATTGTGATCTTTTCTGACGCGTACAAGGTCTAAGCAACTCAACGCTCCAATTCAGATGCGGGTCTGAGAAACACTGCTTCTCACTTCAAACACGGGTTTGAGCAACTCCGCGCTCTAACAAAGATGCCCGCGTCTACAACAAGCAATGTGAGGTCCGCGTCCAGTGCAGGACCTGCATTTCTGTTATAACTAAGCCCCCTTACTGGGTCAATTAACTCCCCACGTAATGTGAAAGTTAATCCCCATTATGGAGAGATTTTAGGGGACAATAATACTCCCTATGACTCCCTATAAATAGCCTGAGGAGCTATGAAGGAGGGGGAGGCTTTTCTGTGATTGAGAGCTGAGAATTCTCAAGTTAAAAGCTTTTTACTTTTTGGAGAGAGAAAAATAGACTAATCAATGGACTCTAAACACTTAGTGTGTTAAAAATAGAGCTCCCTTCTGATTGATCTTTGAGAGCGTCCTGGAGAGAAGCTGGACAGTCAGCGGGTCAACGAGAACAAGAATCACTCTCCATCGCCACACGAAGAACCAGCCTTAAACAAAGGGAGAACCAGTTCTTCTTCCCTCTTTTGTAATCAGGATCGTTAACTTTTTAGCCACTCAAATAAACCTTACATCGACCGACTTTTTCGACCAAACAAAAGATGGCGACCCCGCTGGGGAATTCTTTCTCTGCTGACAAGAACGCCGTGGCATAGGCCAATGTCTGGCTCCTCAGAAAGATGATAGAATCCCTCGTCATTGATTTCGACCAATGGAAGTTTAAGGAATTCCTTTCCTCAGGCTCCACTAGTCCCACGGCAATGCGGAAATACCGCAAAGTCTCTTCTGAGACTCGCTCTCGAATCTCTTCGAAGATTACTCCTGAAGTGGCCCGCACCACTGCTCAGAACGCAAATGGTGCCACTTCAAAAGAAGTTCTGAAAGTTTCTCGTGCAGCCCATGTGGCTCGTGTTAACGTCTCTCAAGAAACCAGTAGGGCCAGTGCATCAACGCATAATCAAAGTGTCAGTGAAGATCAATTCTGCCATCCTTCCCCTCTCCAAATTCTGCAATTTTAGATTGCCAGGGGTTCCCAACAACTTTTTTCGGCTTAATCGGAATGTTGAATGTCGATGAAAGGATCGTGCTCGTCAACAACAGATTAAAAATTCTGCAGAGGCAATCTGCTCTGCAGATTCAGAACGCGAGGTTCATACCCGCGTTTATTTTAAGCAACATAATGACCGTGTTTCTGTTCCAGAACACGAGTCCCGCGTTCCTCAATAACGCGAGGTCTTCGTCAAATGTGAGACCCGTATTCTAGCTACTCTAAAATGCGAGCCCCGCGTTCTGTCTGTCTCAGAACGTGATGCTCATGTTTATAATTCTAAACGCGATGGCCGCGTTTTAGCACCATGCGAGGTCCGCGTTTCAACAAAGCAATGCGAGATCCGCATTCAGCATTGCATGTCTTCAAGACATAAAATGCCAAAAGCCATCTTCCTCAGGGGTTCGAGGCTAGTTCCTCAGACACTCTCTCAATGGACCTGAGGGACTACTTGACAACGAAGAGGAGCGTCCATCAAATCGCCCCTCGATGTCACTGCGAACATCTCATCTCAGCAGTACGCTCTGATTGCCATTGCAGCTTTCAGATAAATAAACCTTCAGTTTTTAGCCGGTTGTCAGCGGCTTCAGACTCAGCCAAGTGATGACGATCCTGGAAGAAGAAATCATTCTCTGACATCGAGTACCCACAAGTGACTGCAAACATGGTGGGGTCGAGTTTCACACCAAGCAAGTCCAAGGGGAAGCTACTAGCTGTTAGTTCAGAGGAGTCAGATGCTGGTCGGTCTCCAGGTTTGAAGGATGTTCTTGTCGAACCTGAAGGCGTCTACCAACACACTCCAACCGCATGGGAATAATCTCCCCAGTTGACTATAGTCTGTTGGCCAGGAGGATTGAGGTGAATGATGATCATTCTACCATCATCGAATCTCGATCTTCGAATTCCAGTTCAGAGAGAACCGCCTTTGCTTACATTGCGGGAACTCCCGAGGAGGTAGCCAAACAATTCGAAGAGCAGGCCTGAGTCCAAAGGGAACAATTTGATATGATTCGAACCCAGAAAGAATCTATCGACACACTTAAGCGGATGGTATTACAATTGCTTAAGGACAAAAAGAAATCGAAAGGTAAAGCTCCTTCCAAGAAGTCCAAGGGCAAACAGAAAGATAGGGAGAGCTTATCTTCTACAAATACCGAGAGTAAAGAGCATTCCAACTCTGAGCCACCCAAATCTTTATCTGAAGAGGAGGATAACTCAGAGAATGGGAGCAGTCATTCCAAGAGGATGAGCAAATTAGAGCAGCGCCTTGAGGCCCTCACCAACTGAGACGGTCTCCAAGATGTGGGGATAGTTCGACCCTACCCGGCAGAATGGGACATGACTCCCTACCCTCCCAAATTAAAGGCGTCGACCCTGCATACCTTCGATGGTTAAGGGTCACCGAATTAACACATATACTACTTTAAATCCCAAAGTAGGAATATAGTATCAAATGACACCATTATGACTCGTTTATTCATTGGCACTCTTAAAGGAGTCGCCTTTGGATGGTTCATGAAACTTCTTACTGGCTTAATTAAGACATGGGCTGACCTAGGGAAGTTATTTCTGGCTCGTTTCTTTGAAGATCATACAAAAATTTTAGTGCCAACTCTCCTTGCAAGAAAGGAGAGTCTATCAAAACTTTCATCGAGAGATTTTGGAGCATGGTACTCGTTGTCCTAGCGGCATGACCCAATTTACACTGATTGAGACGTGCCATCATAATCTGGAAACTTACCTACTCACTCAAACGGAAGTAGAAGAATGTCGCAATTGGAAGCAGTTGGTGCTACAAGGCAAACCCAGGGTCAGGGCTGAAGAAAAAGACAGCAAATCGAGACCTGACAAGTCAATGCGACGTGCACCATAGTCATCTTCTCAACCGAGAAGAAGAGATACTCTAGCAACAGAAGTCAAGACACCTTCGAAGACCCAGTCAGTTAGAGGGGTATGGCTTCCAGCCAACCACGTGCTTATCAAATGTATTCCTTCAAGGATAAGCACGTGGTCTCTCTGTTTAAGTTACTCCAAAAAAGTAATAGACTCAAATTTTTGGAGATCAGATACCCTGAAGAGCTGGGGAATACTGATGATCCCAACTACTATTTTATATCATAGGATGCTGAGGCACCCTACCAAGAACTGTTATATATTTAAAGATGTCCTTCAGGCTTTGATCGATGCAGAGGTGTTGAAGCTTCGTCCAACCGCCAACATGATAGCTACGTCACCTATTCAATTTGGACAAAATGTCCCATTAGCACCAACCGGAGTGATTCCCATCCTGAAAGGAGAATTAAGAGTGATCAATACTAATCCTCACAACCAGAGGGAGAAAGGTCTTATTCTTGTCCCTACTCCTCAAGGAGAAACAATGTGGTTCCACCCTGACATTGTGCAAAGCCAGCAGTGGATGACTGTCACAAGCAGGAAGTCTAGAGGCAAGGCTAGAGCATCCTCTAGCAATGTGGTGAGTATCTTTACAAGAGAAACTAAGGAAGATGTCACCTCTCTCACTAGTATAGGAGACAAGGAGTCCGCCTTTGTTGCTGATGGGGGCACACCTCCTACATTAAAGAATCAATTCGGCAGGCAGTACCTGAAACAATATGGTGAGCCAGTAGTAAACTCTCTACAGCCAGCTGAGGAGGTAATCGACAGTCCATGAGGCCATCCGTGAAAAAGCAAAAAAATCTTCAATATGTCAAAACTCTTTCGAGAAGCGGTGTTGAACCATCAACTTCCTTCCGTTTTGATGTATTGGCTCAACTAGCCAACAGTCCTGCTTGAATCACTCTCTACGAGCTCCTAAAGCTTTCCAAGTCTACAAGGGACGCTGTAAGAGAAGCATTAGCTGATGAGAGATTTTCATAACCTAGGTTCCTGCTACATGTGAAGAGAAAGATGACAATCATTGCCACCATACCTCAAAGTAGTTTCCCTGCATCACCTTCACCCCAGAAGAATGCAGGTTTAAGGGAAACATAATAGACCTCTGTATTACACATGGTACATCGGATCATCTGAAGTGAGTCACAATTAGGTTGATTCTGGTTCCGAGTTGAGCATTATGCCCCGCAGGGTCATGCAGCATTTGGGAATCCCCACCTACCGGTTAAGCGCTACTCAGATGATCATATATGGCTTCAACGCTAATGGTATGCACCCGATAGGAAAAATCAAGCTCAAGTGTTAAATTGGGAACCTAAAATCCGAGATGACATGTTATGTTATTAATTCTGACACCTAGTACAATTTAATGCTAGGACGACCTTAGATTCACCGCAACGCCATCGTACCATCCACTCTTCATCAATTAATGAAATACGTTGGTGAAGATGAATAAGTGAGAATGTTGATTACCGAAAGGCATCCGTTCAAAGAAATTGAGAATTATTTTACTGATTCCCTCCTTTATCAGGATTCTCTTGAGGATGATAAGAATCCACATCTGGAAGAACCCGACTCTAGTAATGAAGTAGATACAAAGCCAAAAGAAGATAAGTGTCTCTGAAAAATAAATCCTCTTGTAACAAGCATTGATAAGCTCAATTTCGATACCACCGCTAATGTTAAAAGCGAGTGGTTCATCAATGAAGATTTAGATTTGGCTTACTTTTTTGTATTTGCTTCGGATTCTGTACCGTCAGACAATAGCGCTGACGTGGACAGTGATGCTTGGTCAACGATGAATGCTTTGACATCATTACGTAAACTAATAAAGTCATCCCTCCTGGCACACAATGCACTTTTTGAAGTATCAGCCAAGCGAAAGGGTCAAAAGCTCAGTGGGTAATTCTGAGTCTCCACAATTCTTCCATTATGAAAAAAAGTCACGTCACATGATGGAAAGAATGGGGTATGATTTTACCAAGGAATCAGGCTTTAATTTTGGCAAAGGAAAATGACCACAATTTAATTCATTTGTATCGAAAGGCAAAGACCCCGATTACTACCATAAGACCAAAGAGGACTCGGTTATTTAACTACACCTGTCTTATCAGATCCTAAATCTGAAATAGAGGTCTATCACGGCAGCTAATCAACAACGTCGTCATAGGATTCAAATGCCAGCGTCGGCGATATCTTTGGAAGTTTCTCAGTGAACATGGTATCAACTAGCCACTTGGAAAATGATGAAGAAGATACCGTTGAATCTGAAAAATTAATCCAGTCAGACTCTGAACCATGGATTAAATACTTAAATACTCTTTGAGATACGTGCTTTGACCAACGCGAGTCTCTTACTGAGGATAAAGTGACTAAGGTAAATCTTGGAGATGTGGCCAACCCCAAGCCCATCTTCATAAGCGATAACTTGTCACCTTCCGAGAAAGAAGACCTAATACAACTCACACGAGAGTATATAGATGTCTTCACTTGGAATTATAAGGACATGCTCGGACTCGATCCCCAAATTGTTATGCATCATCTCAACATCAACCTGGATGCCAAACCAGTCAAACAACAGCAACGACGGTTCCGTTCTGTGATCAGGGAAGCAATCGAATCATTGGTCAAAAGCTCATAGACTCTAGTTTCATCAGGGAAGAGCAACATCTAGATTGGGTGGCCAATATTGTTTCTGTTCCCAAAAAGAATGAAAAGATCCAGATTTGCATCGACTACCGCGATCTAAATGCCACTTGTCCTAAAGGCGAATTTCTTTCCTGATCACGGATGTCATGATCGAAAATACGTGCGGTTTTGAGATGATGTCTTTCATGGATGGCTTCTCAGGGTATAATCAGATAAAAATGTACCTTGAAGATGAAAATCACACATCTTTCAGGATGCCTTTGGGAGTATACACAGTAATACCGTTTGTCTTGAAGAACGCTGGTGCGACATATCAACGCACCATGAATGCGATCTTCCATGAGCATATACGCAAAATCGTAGAATGCTATATTTGATGATATCGTCGTGAAAAGCCACGACATAGGCGATCATCTTGTAGGCCTGAAAAGAGTGTTCGACATCATGCGGGCTCACCAGTTGAAGATGAACCCAACCAAGTCCTTCTTGGGGGTAGCCAATGGCAAATTCCTTAGATTTATCGTTACATCCAAAGGAATTCACTGGGATCCAGAGAAGAGCCGTGCCATCCAAGAAATGCAACCTTCGAGAAATCTTAAAGAACTCAGAGGCCTATAGAGACGACTGGCGTACATCCGAAGATTTATATTGAATCTCTCAGGACGATGCCAACCCTTCACTAAATTAATGAAGAAGGGAGTCTCATTCATTTGGGACAATGCTTGCCAAGAAGCATTCAGGGAGACAAGGAGTATCTCAAACACCCACCCATTCTGGTAGCTCCATTATCAGAAAAATCTTTCCTGTTATATGTTCGAGCAATGGATCATTCCTTAGGAGATTTATTAGCCTAGAACAATAGTCAAAACCACGAACAAGAGATCTACTATTTAAGTAGAACAATGATTGGGCGAGCACCATTACACCCAGTCGAGAAGGAATGCTTAGCATTGGTCTTTACTGCCCAGAAGATGTGACTTTACGTCATGGGGTGATCGGGATAAAACCAGCACTTGATAACGTGTATTTTGAAATCAATATAAAAGTGTGTGCTTTGGCTTCCTCGATACTTTCGTTATAGCATGATGGCTATACGGGTCGAATCCACAGAGACGGGAGGTGATTGAAAGTATTAACAGTCCATTCACGTGTTATATTAACAATTTCTTCTTTGTTGAAATAAGAGGAAAGAGAAAAAAATCTAAAAGTGATAGGTGGAGAAGACGATGAAATCGGCGAGGTGAAAATAATAGAAAAGTGGTTGTGGAATCAGTAAAACAAAATAAGAAAATAGAAATGAAATGGAAAGTGAAGTGATTTAGAAGGTGGGTTTTAAAAAATAAAATAGAAAAGAAGATGAAACTTGTTGCAAAGAAGATGAAAACAAAGGTGAACTAAGAAGATGGTGAAACAACGATAGAAAAATAATAAAAAGGTTTTGAAAATTGTTTGTGAAACAAAGCAAAGAAAAGAAGAAGGAAACAATGAAAGAAAACTCATGGCTACTAACTACTAATTACTCCACTAACATGCTAACCTCTTTGTGATAGTTGCCTCACATGAATCCTTGGCCATCACTAGTCCTTGGCTTCAAGAGGATTACAAAGTATGGCTCATAAGATTATTCTTTCACATCCAAATACATTCATTCTACGCAACAAGTTGTAAGGTGCTATTAGATCATCAAAATCAAGTAGAGGTGAGCATGAAATAAAGAAGACATTACAAGTTAGCTTGTTATGAAAGTACACGTAGAGGGAGGGTGAATAGGTGTAAGGCTAATCTAATGACAAATAATGCGAAATTAAAAATTAATTGCAACACACTTAGTGTAACCAAAGAGTGTAACCGAATTCCCGGTGAAAGGCTCTGCACTATCTCCTCTAAATTCCTCTAAATAAGAGTTGAGGTGCTATATGAAGCTCCCTTGGTTCAACACAAGTATGGCACACAATCAAACCCAAGCAAATATATGATATGAATAATATGATGCAATGCACAAAGAGAGCGAGCGAGTTAAGAGATGGTGGATCATATGCAAACACAAAGATATGTTTCGAGGTTTGAGCACCCAGCTTTACGTCCCCGCTTTCACACAGAAGGATTTCCACTATATCGTCCACATAAGACTTCCCACTCAGGGAACCTCCATTGAGGATTTTGGCAAATACAAATAGGAGTACATAACTTCTCTCTCCAATAATTATAACCTCTCACTAGAGGTTAGGCACAACACAAATCACCTCTACACTTAGAGGGATAGACATTTAGCCAAACAACTATCAACCACACACTTGAGGGATAAGACACAAAGCCATAACACCACAATCACCTCTTCACTAAGAGGGATACCAAAACAACCTCCACTATCACCTCTCACTAGAGGGATACCAACACAATCACCTCTCACTAGAGGGATATCACAAAGTATGGAAGGTTTACAACACTTGGTGATTTTAACAAACCACAAACCAATTTTCTCACTAAACAAGGTCCTAATAGATAGGATAGAATGATAGCTCAAGTGTGAGAATATAAAGAGTTTGGAAATCAAAATCATAAAGAAAAACTCTTGGAAAAACTTCTAAAATAGCTATAGAAATGAAGATCAAAAATCAATCCCAAAGACTTCTCCTTTTCTTGATTTTTCCAACCCTTTAAAAACAAATAAAGATAAAATCTTTAAACCCAAAACTCTTTTAAAACTTGTTGTTAAAACACTTAAGAAGATGTGAATTTTTATTCTTAAAATTATTAGTGAAAACAGCTAAAGAATGGGGGTATATATAGCCCCAAAACAAATCTGCCCGTTGGCAGCAGGAAAGAGCAATTTTGCCCTTCCGGTCGACCGGCCAACGGTCATTTTTATGACCGTTGTGCCACCGATCGACCGTCCGATCGACCGGGCCTGGAACCGGAGAGCAACAGATCTCCGCCTGGTCGACCGGAGCTGGATACAGAGAGCAAACTCTCTGCTGATCGACCAGGGCCATTTCTAGAGAGCAGAGCCTCTGGACGGTCGACCGCCCGGTCGACCGGCCCACTAGCCCATGGTTGCGTGTAGGTCTATGCGCGTCGGTCGACCAGACCGGTCGACCGACTTCTGCCTCGGTCGACCGGTCCGGTCGACCGGCAGACAGCCAGGTCAAACAATTTTAGGATTTAAAAACTTATCTTTTTACCTCTGATTAAATCCCCTAAAATCACATAAATTTCACAAAAATCAGTTCTTATTAGATCTTTGAAATATAAATTTGTTTGGGTTAGGAAAGGAACTAACCCCCATGGACCCAAAAAGAGTATGGGTACCAAAGACCACCCCTATCTTATTTGATATAGGTGTGGGCTCTCGCATGACGTGAGAGTTATGGTGCCTTGAGGTGGATGCGTTCCGAGCTTAAAAGAGGACTTTTTGGATGCATCACTTTCAAGGGGAGTTTGGTGGAAGGACCACTTTGTTTTGGAGACATGGAGAGTTGCCTTCTAGGTTTTGGTAACAATCTCTCACTCCTCATTTATTGTTTATATGCTTTTCATATCATTATTTTTAGCATGTCTTGATGTTTCATGATTAATATGTCATTTGCCATAATATTTAGATTAGTGATATACATGTTTAGTTATTTGAGACACCGATTTTTAATATGGATTTATATCTTTGTGCTCTCACATTCGTTTTAACTAATGTTTATATCCTAGATCTAACTCATGTGCATTTGCCATAATTATCATATGAATTTTTGTTTTGATTTCCGTGCTTCATGCTTTGAATATATGTTTAGATGTTTGTTTTCATTAAGACTAGGATATATACTTGTGCAACTAGTGAGCCACAAATAGATTATTACATGTTTGTGCTTGAACGCTCATTTGTACCCATTAGATGTACTAGTATAGCCTAGTTTTGATGATTCATACATTTTAACTTGTATTCACATATTGTACATGTTTTTCATGTTTAAATGTTTAGCTTCATGTATATGCCTATTTTGTCAAAACTTAAGATATACATGTATACCCCTTTGAATCTTTTTGCCTTTCATGCAAATCTTTATTATGGACTCAATTGTGTTTAGGGATATGTATGTATACTTTAGTTTGTACAAAACATAAATATGCCTTGAAGATTAAATCGTTTTTGATGATTTTCATGTTTTTAAGGAATTTCATCTTGAGCTCGATTGCCTAATTTCCATGACTTGTCTTTCACAAAACTTGTATACTCATATTCTTGATGTTTTCTCATGATTTTATTTTCATGAGTATTATATGTGCTATATAGATTTTTGAGTGACATTGGTTTAGTGATATTCATGTTTTATGGAATATAATTTTGTTTTATTCCTTACTTGAAGGATTTCGTACTAGTTTTCAAAATTTTCTTATAACTAGTTCGTATTCTTTATTTGGAAGAGTTTTCAATTATGCTAAAGTATTTTCAAACCTATTTTTGAAAACTCTTTCGATTAAAGGGCGGTTGGTTGGGCGACCATACCTTGTATGTTTCTTATTGAAAATCCTTTTAAACATGTGCATGAAATGGGTGGAAGATAATATGACTTATACACTTAATCTTATTGTGTTTCAATTGGTATCATTGAATCCTTTCAATTGGTATCACTATTGACATTCTTTTTATATACTCATATATGTGTTTTATTTGTGCTTACTATATCTCTATATCTTTGAGCAAAAATTTTGGTTATGCTAAACTTAATTTCTAATGACTATTATATTTCAATTGATTATGTTTCAATTGGTATCAGATACAAGCTTATGCATCATTTTATTTAGTTGTTCATAAAGGGGGAGAAAATTCACATTTCACCTTTCAATTGGTTTTGGTATTCTACTCCCACACTTTATGTTAAAATTGTTAGCCCAAGAGGTTACACTCTCCAATTGTTTTTGTGTTTTGATGATGACAAACCAAATTAGTGCTATTTGGTACTAATGATTTTGTTTAAGATAAGTTTCAGGTTTTGTACCATGTTTAGAGTTCATTCGCTTCGCTGTTGCAAAAACTTCTAAGTTCCACATAGCAATGAAGACAATTTGCTCATCAAGGAAGGATCATAGAAGAGAAGGCACTAGCAAGGCATTGGATGGCTCAAAGACGTGAAGATTGCTCAGAGGTCCTTAGGTTTTGTATTTTTAGTTTTATAGCTTGTTAAAGAATAGAGATTAGGTTTGAAGCTCAATCACACACGTTTTTGCGCATATACTATTTCTTAGTTTATTTCCTATAAAATATACAAAAATATTTTAGTACAAAATCTTTCTTCTACAAATTTCTTTTTATGTTACATACTGAATTCCTGTTTAAAATAGTTTTGTTAAAAATATTTTTCTTCTCAAAATTCTGTCTTTATTTCGTTTTCTGACCTGATCCGGTCGACCGGCAGTCTACCGACAGTCGACCGAGTCTGTGTCAGGCTGGTCCGGTCGACCGGACCAGTCGACCGAGGTCCTGGCAGAATGCACGTATCCGTGTGCATGTCTGTCGGTCGACCGGGACAGTCGACCGATATTTATTTTTGAGTCACAGTTTGTATCAGTCGACCGGGTCGGTCGACCGATAGCCTATAACGGTCGGAATTTTGTACTACCGGTCGACCGGCCCGGTCGACCGGCCCGGTCGACCGATGTAGCCGTTGAACAGTAACGGGCAGATTTTTTAAGAGCTGTTTATTTTTGTCTTTTGTGTTTAAAAATTCGTTTAAGGATATATTTGATCTAATTACCTCCTAAACATCAGTAATTATGTTTTATCCTTAAACCCTAGCCCTCTCCTATAAATAGAGGTGTTTGGGGAGAGATTGGTTACAACAACAATTTTCAAGAGAAAAATTCAAAAGTTTGAGAAATTCAAAAGAGCTTGTTTCTTGGTTTTTGTGCTAATATTCTCACTCTTTTTCTGAATTGGTTTTTGTGATACTCTCTGATTTAATTTTTCTTTTCACCTTACACAAGAGCTTCATTCCTACTCAATATTCTCTAAGGACCTTTGTAAGGGAAGAGATATTTGAAAGAGAGAGTTTGTGGTCTTTTGACTACTCAGAGATAATTTGTACTTGAGCTTTGTGAAATTGGGTACTCCTGTGTGTTGGGTACTGCAGTGATTGTGTAACTGTCTGTGTGATAGTGAAGTAGCTAGAATCCTTCTGGGGAAGGCAGGGAGTAGAGCTGGGTGCTCGAACCTCGATAACATATCCTTGTGTTTGCGATTGGTTTACTTTCTTGCACTCTTTACTTTACTATACTTGCTCTTATTCTTGCTCATCATAATCATTGTCATACTTACTTGCTTGCATTCATCTTGTGATTCTTGTTTGGTGACTGTTGTAGCTTTAATTTTTAAATTGCCCTTTGATTAGCATATTCACCTATTCACCCCCCCTCTAGGTGATTTTCAATTGGTATCAGAGCTTGGACTCTAGGTTTGGCTTAACATCCATAGAGAGATCCTTAAAATATTGCTAATCAACATTTTCATTCATCCATTCATACACTAGTAAATATGGCCGACAACATTAAAACCCCACCTAAATTTGATGGCCTAAATTTTCCCATTTGGAAGGTTAGGATGACTATATTTTTGCAATCACTAGGTAGCTTGGTAGCTAAGTCCTTGACCAAACCCTACATAGCACCCGATAGTGATGAGAGCACTTGGACCGACTTCAACTTTAGAGAATATGAGGCTAACTCAAAAGCCCAAAACTCCCTTTTAACCGCCTTGAATGAGGATGACCTTACACGGGTAATTCATTGCCAATCCGCCCATGAGATTTGGCAACACTTATTGGTCACGCATGAAGGGACTTCACAAGTCAAGAGAGCTAAAATAGATCTCTTGAGGTCCCAATATGAATCATTTAAAATGCTTGATGATGAATCCATTGATTGTATGATTACTCGTTTCACTAAAATTACAAATGGTCTTTCTTCCTTAGGTGACGTCATCTCCAACGATCAAAAGGTGCGCAAAGTGATATGAGCTCTTCCTCTATCTTGGGAGATAAAGGCCACCACCTTGAAGGAATTAAACGACAAGGATGAGATGGACATCATTAGTCTCATTGGGAACCTAAAGACCCATGAGATGGAAAAGAAAGCAAGAGAAGAGGTTGCTCCAACAAAGAAGAAGTCCATAGCTTTCAAGTCTTCATCCACTCTTGAAGACGATGATGAAGATGAAGAAGAAGATGAGGAGCTCTCCCTCCTTGTACGAAACATGAAGAGATTGTACCGAAGGAAAAAGTTTAACTTCCAAAGAAAGTTTGAAGACAAAAGGGAGGAAAGAGTTTGCTAAAATTGCCGAAAGCCCGGACACATGATAGCGGATTGCCCGGAGCTCAAAAAGAAGATAATTTCCTCCTTCAAGCATAGGAAGTCGGAAGAAAAGAAAGCCTACAAGGCAACATGGGATTCGGAAAGCGAGTTCGAAGAAGAAGAAGCGGATACCGCAAAATGTGTTTCATGGCAAACACACCCAAGGTAAACCCTCAATCTCTTGATGATAATGATGATGATTTGAGTAAGGAAGTTCTAGTTCATACTTTTGTAGAACTTTCCGAAACTTATGATAACAAGAAAATGGAATGCTTTAAATTACAAAAAGAAGTTGCTTTTCTTAAAAATCAACTTGCTTTGGTTTCAAAAGAAAAAAGATGATCTTTCTTCCAATCTTGTTTCTATTCAAAATGAATTTGACGCTTATAAGATTTCTTGTAAGGGTAAAACCCCTATTGTTGATAATGAAGAAATTTCTTCCTTAAAAACCAAAATGGTTGATTTTGAAAAGGTTTTGAAAGATTGTGCTTTTAACACCAAGAAGCTTGAAGAAAAGTTTTCCAAAAAGCACACTTCTCATGTTAAAGATTCTCATGCTAAAATTTCACATGCTCACACTTCAAATAATACTTCTCATGCTAAATCTTTTCATGCTCACAATGCCCATGCTCACAAATCACACACTCACTATGCTTTTAAATATGGTAGAGTGTATAGATGTACTTATTGTGGCAAAAATGGACATTTAGCTAAATTTTGTTATGATAAATTGCATAGTTCAAATAATCTTGTTTGGGTTAATGGCTCTAACCCTCATGGACCCAAGAAAATGTGGGTACCAAAATCAAGTCCTAAAATGTTTGATGTAGGTACACACCAAGGCTCCAAGACGTAGGGAGCGGTGGTACCTTGATAGTGGTTGTTCGAGACACATGACGTGGGATATCAACAACTTCACAACCCTATCAAGGTACATGGAAGGTGGCTCCGTCACCTTCGGGGATGATTCCAAAGGCACCATGATCGGTATTGGTAATATTCAAATTGGTTCATCTCCTATTATAGAAAATGTAGTTCTTGTTGATGGTTTAAAGCATAATTTACTTAGTATTAGTCAATTTTGTGATCGTGGCCTTAAAGTTGTTTTTAATGATTCTACTTGTAAGATTTTTGATGTTAAATCGAATGATTGTATTTTAACCGTTTTCGTGATGATAATGTTTATATAATTGACATGCTTAATGTAGAGTGTTCTACTAAATGTTTAAATGCTTTTGATGAAAATTCTTGGCTTTGGCATAGAAGATTAGGACATGCATCTTTTGAACATCTTTCTAGAATTAATTCAAAGGAATTGGTGAAGGGTATTCCTTGCTTGAGTTTTGAGAAAGACCGCATTTGTGGTGCGTGCTAACTTGGGAAACAAACCAAGTCTTCCTTCAAACCAATCAAGGATATCATGTCAACTAGACCTCTAGAATTAATTCATATGGATTTATTTGGACCAACTAAAACTAAAAGCTTAAATGGAAGTAGATTTGCATTTGTTTTAGTTGATGATTTCTCTCGTTTCACTTGGGTTTTCTTTTTGCAAAATAAAGATCAAACTTTTTCTCACTTTAAGATTTTTAGAAAAAGAGTTGAAAAAGAAAAAGGTTTTCCGATTTTGAGAATAAGGAGTGATAGAGGTGGTGAGTTTGTTAACCAACTCTTCATGACTTATTGTGATGAAAAGGGAATTAAGCATGAAATGTCTTGTCCTAGGACTCCACAACAAAATGGAGTTGTTGAAAGGAAAAATAGAACACTTCAAGAGATGGCTAGGACAATGATAAGTGAGTACGACCTCCCTCAATATTTATGGGCCGAGGCCGTAAACACCGCATGCTATATATCGAATCGTATTTATTTATGCAAAAATTCTTCTAAAACATCTTTTGAAATGTATCTTTCTAGAAAACCAAACGTGTCATATTTCAAAGTTTTTGGATGCAAATGTTTTGTTTTGAACACTAAAGAGAATTTGGGTAAATTTGATGCTAAGGCTTATGAGGCTATCTTTGTTGGATATTTCTCTACTAGCAAAGCATATAGAGTTTTTATTAGATCTTCACAAACTATTGAAGAAACTATGCATGTTAAGTTTGAAGAGTCTAATGTGTTTGTTGAGAATGTTGTAGAGATTGAACCATTAGGTAAAAGCATGGAGAAACTATCCTTGAAGGACTCACCCGCTCAAGAAGATAAGCAAGAACCTTTAGGTGAAGTTCAAGAGGATAATGAGGAAAGCGCTCAACCGCTTCCCAAAGCTTGGAGATACGCTACAAATCATCCTAAGGAGCTCATCTTGGGTGATGCTTCCAAAGGAGTCACAACGCGCTCCAAACTCCATGACCTATGTGGTAACTTTGCTTTCATTTCTCATTTTGAACCCAAAGGCATTCTCGAAGCCGAGAAGGACCCATATTGGTTGCTTGCCATGCAAGAGGAACTCAATCAATTTGAGCGCAACCAAGTTTGGCACCTTGTTCCTAAGCCCCACGATAGACCAATAATTGGTACTAAGTGGATCTTTAGGAATAAGTTGGATGAGTCCGGAAATGTCATTAGGAATAAAGCTAGGTTAGTAGCCCAAGGTTACACTCAAGTTGAGGGAATCGACTTTGAGGAATCCTTTGCACCCGTAGCACGGCTTGAAGCCATACGGATAACACTAGCTTATGCATCTTTTAAAAATTTTAAACTTTTTCAAATGGATGTAAAAAGTGCATTTTTAAATGGTTTTCTTAATGAAGAAGTTTTTGTTGCTCAACCTCCCGGTTTTGTTGATCATGTTCATCCCGATTTTGTTTTCAAACTTGATAAGGCTTTGTATGGTTTAAAACAAGCTCCAAGAGCTTGGTATGAAAGACTTTCAAGTTTTCTAATTTCAAATGATTTTATTAAAGGTAAAGTAGACACTACTCTATTCACTAAGCATATTGATAATGATATTTTAATTGTCCAAATTTATGTTGATGATATAATCTTCTGTTCTACTAATGAAGTTTTATGCAAGGATTTTGAAAAGATAATGCAACAAGAATTTGAAATGTCCTCCATGGGTGAGCTCAACTTCTTTCTTGGACTCCAAGTCAAGCAATTGCATGATGGGAACTTCATCTCTCAAGCCAAATACGCGAAGGAACTCGTGAAGAGGTTTGGACTTGAAGACGCTAAAGCTTGCAACACTCCCATGGCAACTACAACCAAGCTTGATAAGGACGACCAAGGTAAAAATGTTGATATTAAATTGTTTAGAAGCATGATAGGTAGTCTTTTATATTTAACGGCAAGTAGGCCGGATATCATGTTTAGTGTGTGTCTTTGTGCTAGATTTCAATCGTGTCCCAAAGAGTCTCATTTAATTGCCGTAAAACGCATTATTCGATATGTTAAGGGAACAATTGGATTAGGTCTTTGGTATCCGAAAACCGGAGATTTTTCTATGATTAGTTATTCGGATGCCGACTATGCGGGTTGAGAGTAGATAGAAAGAGTACTAGTGGGACATGTCAATTTCTTGGTAATTGTCTTGTTTCATGGTCCTCTAGGAAGCAAAATTCCGTAGCTCTATCAACCGCCGAGGCGGAGTATGTTGCCGCGGGGGCTTGTTGTGCACAAGTCCTTTGGATGAAACATACTCTCCTTGATTATGATTTGCATTATAAAAATATTAAAATATTTTGTGATAATACTAGTACTATTCATTTAACCAAAAATGCAAATCAACATAGTAAGACCAAGCACATTGAGATTAGATATCACTTTCTTAGAGATCATTTTGAGAAAGGTGATATTGATATTGATTATGTTTCCACCGATTTTCAACTAGCCGATATTTTCACTAAACCACTTGATTTTGCTAGATTTTCGTTTATTTGTGGAGAACTAAATATGTGTATTATTGATTGAACATGTTTATCATAACCCTTTTTGATGTATGACAAAAAGGGGGAGAGTAAGTTACATGGACAAAAATAAGTTCATTTGGTCTTGGTTCCATATGAATTTATATGTTTTATGAGTTTTTGTATTTTAGTTTAAATTGGTATCTAGAGCATATTATTGTTTGTTTCAATTGGTTTCAATAATTGGTGCATCATTTCAATTATTGGTATCTAGAGCATATTATTGTGTTTTTAATTATAGCATAATTTGAGGGGGAGTTTTCTCCTCCCTATATTTTTGTTAATAGCCTATTTGTTTTGTCATCATCAAAAGGGGGAGATTGTTAGCCCAAGAGGTTACACTCTCCAATTGATTTTGTGTTTTGATGATGACAAACCAAATTAGTGCTATTTGGTACTAATGATTTTGTTTAAGATAAGTTTCAGGTTTTATACCATGTTTAGAGTTCATTCGCTTCGCTGTTGCAAAAACTTCTAAGTTCCACATAGCAATGAAGGCAATTTGCTCATCAAGGAAGGATCATAGAAGAGAAGGCACTAGCAAGGCATTGGATGGCTCAAAGACGTGAAGATTGCTCAGAGGTCCTTAGGTTTTGTATTTTTAGTTTTATAGCTTGTTAAAGAATAGAGATTAGGTTTGAAGCTCAATCACACACGTTTTTGCGCATATACTATTTCTTATTTTATTTCCTATAAAATATACAAAAATATTTTAGTACAAAATCTTTCTTCTACAAATTTCTTTTTATGTTACATACTGAATTCCTGTTTAAAATAGTTTTGTTAAAAATATTTTTCTTCTCAAAATTCTGTCTTTATTTCGTTTTCTGACCTGATCCGGTCGACTGGCAGTCTACCGACAGTCGACCGAGTCTGTGTCAGGCTGGTCCGGTCGACCGGACCAGTCGACCGAGGTCCTGGCAGAATGCACGTATCCGTGTGCATGTCTGTCGGTCGACCGGGGCAGTCGACCGATATTTATTTTTGAGTCACAGTTTGTATCAGTCGACCGGGTCGGTCGACCGATAGCCTGTAACGGTCGGAATTTTGTACTACCGGTCGACCGGCCCGGTCGACCGATGTAGCCGTTGAACAGTAACGGGCAGATTTTTTAAGAGCTGTTTATTTTTGTCTTTTGTGTTTAAAAATTCGTTTAAGGATATATTTTGATCTAATTACCTCCTAAACATCAGTAATTATGTTTTATCCTTAACCCTAGCCCTCTCCTATAAATAGAGGTGTTTGGGGAGAGATTGGTTACAACAATAATTTTCAAGAGAAAAATTCAAAAGTTTGAGAAATTCAAAAGAGCTTGTTTCTTAGTTTTTGTGCTAATATTCTCACTCTTTTTCTGAATTAGTTTTTGTGATACTCTCTGATTTAATTTTTCTTTTCACCTTACACAAGAGCTTCATTCCTATTCAATATTCTCTAAGGACCTTTGTAAGGGAAGAGATATTTGAAAGAGAGAGTTTGTGGTCTTTTGACTACTCAGAGATAATTTGTACTTGAGCTTTGTGAAATTGGGTACTCCTGTGTGTTGGGTACTGCAGTGATTGTGTAACTGTCTGTGTGATAGTGAAGTAGCTAGAATCCTTCTGGGGAAGGCGGGGAGTAGAGCTGGGTGCTCGAACCTCGATAACATATCCTTGTGTTTGCGATTGGTTTACTTTCTTGCACTCTTTACTTTACTATACTTGCTCTTATTCTTGCTCATCATAATCATTGTCATACTTACTTGCTTGCATTCATCTTGTGATTCTTGTTTGGTGACTGTTGTAGCTTTAATTTTTAAATTGCCCTTTGATTAGCATATTCACCTATTCACCCCCCCCCCCTCTAGGTGATTTTCAAAAAAGGATTAAAATATGATATTGATTATTTTTGATATCATATGCTTTAATGAAAAATTACTTTCATTGGTACTAATCTTTACAAATTGGTATCAAGATTATCTATAAGTTTACTTAAAATTAGTATGTTTTATTGATATCAAAATTTTGATTTATTTACTTACAATTGGTATCAATTGGTATTTAAATCTATATTTGTTTTTTGTACCACATTGTGTACTTTCAATTATGTACTTTCAATTGGTATGTTTTGTTTCATTGATATCTTGATGGACTAATTTGATATTTTTCTCTTTCAATTGGTATCAAGAAAGTTTTGTTTTGATTTCACCCCTTATTAATATTATTTTGTTTAAGACAAAAAGGGGAGAATATTGTTTTCTTTGACCCCTTTGTTGATGATTGACAAAAAGGGGGAGAAGTATTTGAGTTTATATGCATAAGTTTATTATGCATGTTTATTGTTTAGTGATTATCTTTACAATTGGTATTAAGAATTTTGTTTTATTGATTGGTATCAAGAGGCCTTGATTGGTATCAAGAGCTTAAGTTTTTTTATTGAAATGTTTTTTATTGAATTTTTTATTGGTATCAAGAGCTTAAGAATATGTTTATCTTAAAAGGAAAAGGAATTTATTTTAAAAGTTTGGTATCAAGAGCATGTTTAGTATCAAGAGCATGTTCATTTCATTATTTTTTATGCATGTTGATGCATATCCATGTTTAAGTATTCATTGCATATCTTATGTTTATTGCTATGTATGAGTTAAGGGGGAGCTTCTTTGAAGCTTAACTTTAATCCATGCATATATAACTCTATGAGTTTTGTCATTATCAAAAAGGGGGAGATTGTTGGCCCAGAGGCCTTTCACTCTAGTTTTGATGATGATTAACTCATGTAGTTATGTTTACTAATATTCTTGTGATGTTTAGTTTCAGATACTTAACCAAGATATTAGTAGGTGATTAGCTTCAACAAAGGAGTTTTGGAGCTTTTCACATGGTGATTCAAGAGCCCGAGCGACAAAGTTCATATCTAGCACTCATTGGAGTCAAGCTTGGTGGATCACGTTTGGATCGAGTCGGCTTAAAGACAGAGTTCGTCAAGAAGACTTCGGTACATAGTTTAGATTTTATTTTAGATCCATTTGTAAAGACTAGATAGTGTGATATGCTCAAGTTCACAACACACACACTTGTTTAAGTTTTCATGTTTATTGATTTTCAATTTTTGGTTTAACCGATCTTGGTTTTCATGAATAGATAGTATCAATACAAGTTTATATGGTTTAATGTATATTAGATTTGTTCTATATACATGTGTGCTTCATATCTTAGACAAACTTATTTTGATATGCCTATTCATGTGTTTGGAGTTTTGTGTTTTAACAAAACATATTTTTGGATTTAATATCAAAAATTGATATATCTTTATATGTATATTGGAGTATATCCATATACTACATGCCTAAAGTTATTTCAATATCATATTTTTGTATTTGGATGAGTTTTGGACAAAACGAATTTTCAATTCAAAAATCCAAGTTTTGGAAAATACGGATTTTGGTTTTCGGCAAAATTTTCATAACACAAAAATGGTTCAAATTGTTTGAAATTTGTGTTGAAAATTTTCACACATGTTTGTATATCAATGTATTATACTGAACTTATTTTTGTGAATTTTTAGAGAATTTTATGGGATTTATTTAGTATTTAAAAACCAAGTTTTTTAGTCCTAAAATATTTCTGCCAAGCTCTAGCGGTCGATCGTTCCGGTTATCGACCGAACCAGGAGCTGGTCGACCGGAGCGGTCGACCGGACGTGCACGAGACGTGCACAAAGGCCATTCGGTTGGCCGGTCGACCGTGTGGTCGACCGACTGAAGGCAACCCACTCTCGGGTTGCCCCGGTCGACCGGGCGGTCGACCGGCCAGAGAGCCGTTGCTCTCTGGTTCAGGGCCCGGTCGACCGGCGGTCGACCGGAAGGCTCAACGGTCAAAAATTTGACCGTTGGCCGGTCGACCGGAAGGCCAATTCTGACCTTATCAGCTGCCAACGGGCAGATTCCTTTTGGGGTTATAAATACCCCATTTAAGAGAGGTTTTCTCTTAGACTTTGAAGAGCAAAAATTCTCCTATCTACAAGTATTTTATACAAGTTTTTAAAAGTATTTTTAGAGCCAAAAAAGATTCATCTTTATTTGTTTTAAAGGGTTGGAAAAATCAAAGAAAATTGGATATTTGGGATATTGCTTTTGATCTTCATTTCAAACTTATTCTAGTTGTTTCCCAAGCATTTTTCTTTGAGTTTTTGATTTCCAAACTCTTTGTTTTCCACACTTGAGCCATATCTTGTTATCCTATATATAGGATCTTATCTTTTATTTGTGGGAAAAGATTGTTTGTGGTCTTTTTGATCACCAAGTTGTAACCCTCCCTACTTGTGATATCCCTCTTGTGTAGAGGTTGATTTTGGAGAGGTGGTTGGCTCCCTCTAGTGAGAGGTGGAGTTTATGGTTGAATCCCTCAAGTGTGAGGTGATTGTTTTGTATTGGCTAAGTGCCTACCCCTCTTGTGTGAGGTGGTGTTTGTGTTGGTTGTGCATCGCCTCTAGTAAGAGGTTGTAATTGGTTGAGAGAGGAGTTGTGTACTCCCGGTTGTATTTGCCCCAAATCCTCAGTGGAGGTTCCCTGTGTGGGAGTCCTGTGTGGACAAGTGGATTGAAAATCCTTCTGTGTGAAGGCGGGGACGTAGAGCTGTGTGCTCGAATCTCGAAACATATCCGTGTGTTAGCGATTGATCCATTGTCTCTCTAACTCTCTCTCTCTCTCTCTTTACTCTTGTGCCTTGCATCATTCATATTGTCATACATTCATTATATGCTTGGCTTGTTTGTGTGTGCCTCACTTGTGCTTAACCACGAGAGCTTCATATAGCGCCCAACTCTTATTCAGAGGAATCAAGAGGAGTTAGTCCAGAGCCCTTCACCGGGAATTCAGCTACACTCGTTGGTTGCATTAAGTATAGTTGAAATTAAGTTTTAATTTCCGTATTTAGTTCATTAGATTAGTTGTACACCTATTCACCCCCCTCTAGGTGTACTTTCAATTGGTATCAGAGCCTACGCTCCTGATATTAGGTTTAACCACCTAGGAGTGTGATCTTAGTTTTGCTAATCTATTATTTTCTTTTTGCACATATATTGTCTGCACACGCTCATGGATTGCTTGACACCTCCCATGTTTGATGTCTCCAATATTGACATGTGGAAATTTAGGATGTCCATGTACTTTAAAACCCTAGGCTTGCATGTTTTCCTTGCCGCTACCAAGAAATCCTATCTTGGTAATAGTAAGCATATAGAGGCAAATGCATAAGCCTTTGAGGCACTTAGAAGCACGCTAAACAAAGAATATCTTATGTTGGTTTCTTACTGTGATTCCGCCTTTGCAGTGTGGAACACTTTGACCTCCTCCAAGCTTCAATTGCCAATCCAAATGGAGAATGAATCTAGTGGAGAATTCGAGCAACAATGCTACATGGTCCAAGGGAATGACTCCCTTGAGGTAAACTCGGAAACTCAATTAGATGATGATGATACTTGTTCTTCTTGTGATGATTATGTTGATCCAAATGCTTTGAATGAAGAATTATCAATTGTATGTGAAAAATTGTTAGAAAAATATAATCTTTTGAAAAAGAAAAGTCTAAGACTTAACAAAGAAAATAAAGATTTGTTTTCAAAACTTGATTTGGCTTTGCAAGAGAAGGAAGAGATTTCAAGTGAACGTGACTCACTTAAATCCCGACTTGACCTTGCCCTAAAGGAAAATGAAATTTTGAAAAGAATAAATGATTACAATGATGTTTTGAAGAAAAATGAGATCTTATCTTCAAAACTTGATCTTATTGTAAAAGAAAATGATTCTTTGAAAATCAAATTATTTCTATTTCAAAGGATTTAGACTTGGTTTCTAAGAAAAATATTTCATTGCAAAATGATATTGATTCACATGTTTCCCATGCTAGTGTAGCTTCACCTAGCTTACCTATTGCATGCTCCACTTTATCTTCTAGTATTAAAAATGATATAAATTTGTTAAAGAAGAATATAGATTGTTTGGGCTCCACTTTGAGCCAATGTGCTTTGAACCACTCACGATTGGAATCTAAGTTTCGTAAGAAACAAGTTCCATCTTTGCATGCACACAAACCACGGCATACACATGCTCCTCACATACACACCCATAACATAATGTATGCTCATGTGTACACATGTACACATTGTGGACGTAAGGGCCACCTTGCTAAGTTTTTCTATGATCGTATACATGATTCAAATTTAGCAACTAAGTTTGCTTGGGTTAGGAAAAGAGCTAACCCTCATGGACCCAAAAGAGTGTGGGTACCAAAGACCACCCCCATGTTATTTGATGTAGGTGTGGGCTCTCACATGAGGTGGATGCGTTCCGAGCTTAAAGAGAACTATTTGGATGCATCACTTTCAAGGGATGTTTGGTGGGAGGACCACCTTGTTTTGGAGATATGGAGAGTTGCCTTCATGGTTTTGATAACTATCTCTTACTCTTCATTTATTGTTTACATGCTTTTCATATCATTGATTTTAGCATGTCTTGATGATTAATATGTTATATGCCGTGATATTTAGATTAGTGATATACATGATTAGTTATTTAAGACACCCATGTTTAATATGGATTTATATCTTTGTGTTCTCACATTTGTTTTAACTAATGTGTATGTCCTAGATCTATGCATGTGCATGTACATAATGATCATATGTATGTTTCTGAGTTTTTATTTTGATTTCTATACTTCATGTTTTGATTACATGTTTAGATATTAGTTTTCATTAAAACTTGGATATATACTTGTACAACTAGTGAGCCACAAATAGATCATTATATGTTTGTACTTGAAAGCTCATTTGTACTCATTAGATGTACTAGTATAGCCTAGTTTTGATGATTCATGCATTTGACTTGTATTCCCATATTGTACATGTTTTTCATGTTTATATGTTTAACTTCATGTATATGTCATTGTGTCTAAATTATTAGCTATACATATACATCCTTGAGCCCTTGCCTTCATGCATATACTTTTGTGGACTCGTTTATATTTGGATAAGTATGTATACTTTAGTTTGTACATGACATACATATACCTTGATAGATTCTAGTTTCGATGATTTTCATGTTTTTAAGGAATTTTATATTGAGCTAAATTGACTATTTTCATGATTATGTTTTTCACATAACTTGTACATTCATATTATTTAATGTTTTCTCATGATTTTATTTTCATGAGTATGATATGGGCTTTATAGATTTCGAGTGTTTGGTGATCATGTGATTTACATGTTTTTCATGAAATATATTTTTTTTGTTTTATTCCTTGCTTGAAAGATTTCGTACTAGTTTATGAATTTTTCTTATAATTAGTTCGTATTCTTCAGATGGTAGAGTTTTCAACATATTATATTTTAAAACTTATTTTTGAAAACCCTTTCTAATTAAGGGCGGCTAGCTGACCATGCCTTGTATGCTTCTTATTGAAAATCCATTTTAAACATGTGCATGAAATGGGTGGTAGGTAATATGAGTTATACACTTGATCTTATTGTGTTTTCAATTGGTATCATTGGATCTTTTCAATTGGTATCACTATTGACATTCTTTTTGTATACTCATATATGTTTTTTATATATATGTATGTTTAAACTTCAAATAGTATCAATTTTGATTGGTATTCAATTTTCCATACATATATATATATATATATGCTTTATTTGTGCTTACTATATCTTTATATCTTTGAGCACAAATTTTAGTTATGCTAAGCTTGATTTCTTCAATGACTATTATACTCCAATTGATTATGTTTCAATTGGTATCTTATACAAGTTTATGCATTATTTTATGTGGTATTTCATAAAGGGGGAGAAAATTTATATTTCACTTTTCAATTAGTTTTGTTTACCCTTGATATTTTACTCCCACACTTTATGTTGAAAAATGATTTATTTACTTACAATTGGTATTTAAATTTATATTAAAAATTTTTTTTTTCATTTACCTTACAATTGGTATGTTTTATTTATTTTCAATTGATATTATGATGCACGAAATTGATATATTTTTTTAATTGGTATCATAATGTTTTGTTTTGATTTCACCCCTTCTTGATATTTTTTTGTTTAAGACAAAAAGGGGGAGAACATTGTTTTATTGTTCTCTTTGACCCCTTTGTTGATGATTGACAAAAAGGGGGAGAAGTATTTGAGTTTAATATGCATGTTTATTGTTTATTTGTAAGTTTATATCAAAGTTATTTCATATTGATATTTTTTATTGTTGGTATCAAAAACTTTTATTGATCATCTTCCAATTGGTATCAAGAATTTTTTTATTGATTGGTATCAAGAGCTTTTATGTTGCTTTTATTGATAAAGTTTTCACATTGAAATTTTTATTTGTATCAAGAGCAATTAAAGAACATGTTTATTTTAAAAAGGAAAAGAAATTTATTTTAAAAGTTTGGTATCAAGAGCATGTTCATTTCATTATTTTATGCATGTTGATGCATATTCATGTTTAGTATTCATTGCATATATTTATTGTTTATTGCTATGCAAGAGTTAAGGGGGAGCTTCTTTGAAGTTTAACTTTAATCCATGCATATATAACTCCATGAGTTTTGTCATCATCAAAAAGGGGAGATTGTTGGCCCAGAGGTCTTCCACTCTAGTTTTGATGATGATTAACTCATGTAATTATAGTTTACTAATAATCTTATGATGTTTAGTTTCAGATACCTAACCAAGATATTAGTAGGTGATTAGCTTCAACAAAGGTGTTTTGGAGCTTTCACATGGTGATTCAGGAGCCTGAGCGTTAAAGATCATATCTAGCACTCGTTTGGAGTCAAGCTCGGTGGATCACATTTGGATCGAGTCGACTTGGAGACGGAGCTCTACAAGAAGACTTTGGTACATTGTTTAGTTTATATTTTAGATCCATTGTTAAAGATTAGATAGTGTGGTATGCTCAACTTCACAACATACACACTTGTTTAAAGTTTCATGTTTTGGTTTTCGGTTTTTGGTTTAACCGATCTTGGTTTTCATGAATAGATAGAATCAACAAGTTTACATGGTTTAATGTATATTAGATTTGTTCTATATACATCTATGCTTCAACTATTTAAACAAACTTAGTTTGATAGTCTATTTTATGAGTTTGGAGTTTTGGTATTTTAACAAAACTTATTTTCGGATTTAATTGCAGAAACATTGATATATATCTTTATATGTATATTGGATTATATCCATATACAACTTGCCTCAAAGTTGTTTCAATATCATGTTTTTGTATTTGGATAAGTTTTGGACAAAACGATTTTCCATTTCAAAAATCTAAGTTTTGAAAAATACGAGTTTTGATTTTTGGCAAAATTTCTAAGACACAAAAATGGTTCAAATAAGTTGAAATATGTGTTGAATTTTTTCACACATGTTTGTATTTCAAATATAATATAAGAACTTATTTTTGTGAATTTTTAGAGATTTTATGGGATTTATTTGATATTAAAAAATCCAGTTTTTAAGTTCTGAAATCAGCCCTGCCAGGCTCTGGCGGTCGACCGGACCTAGAGTCGGTCGACCGGACCAGTCGACCGCCGTGCACAAGGATGTACACGCTGACCAGCCACTTAGGCCGGTCGACCGACTGAAAGTGCCCCACTCTCGGGTGGGGGCGGTCGACCGGACGGTCGACCGTGAGGCTTGGCACGATCGACCGAGCGGTCGACCGGCCAGAGAGCAACTGCTCTCTAGAATTGGCACGGTCGACCGGGCGGTCGACCGGCAGGCTCAACGGTCATATTTTTGACCGTTGGCCGGTCGATCGGTCAGTCGACCGGAAGGTCAATTCTGACCTTTCTGCCAGCAAACGGGCAGATTCTTTTGAGGGCTATTTATACCCCATTCAAGAGTTGGTTTTAACAAGATTTTTTAGAGAGAACAATTTCATACTCCTTAAGTGTTTTCAGCAAAAAGTTTTTGGGTTCAAATTCTTATTCTCTATTTGTTTTTAAAGTGTTTGTTATTTCAAAGAAAATTGTCTTTTGGGAATTTGTTTTTGGTCTAAAAATTCTATATCTATTTGGAGATTTTCCTAAGTGATTTTCTTTGTTAAAAACACTTTGTTTTCCACACTTGAGCCTATCTTGCTATCCTATATATTAGGATCTTTGTTTTGTAGGAAAAGAAGTTGTTTGTGGTTGAGATAGACCACCAAGTGTTATACCCCTCCTTTATTTGTGATATCCCTCTAAGTGGAGAGGTTGATTGAGTTGTATCCCTCCATTGTGAGGTGATAGTGGAGGTTGAGTTTGTATCCCTCTTAGTGAAGAGGTGGATTGTGGTTGTTTGGCTAAGTGCCTGTCCCTCAATTGTGAGGTGGATTTTGTTGTGGCTTTGTGCCTTACCTCTGTGAGAGGTTGTATTTGGTTTGAGAGAGGAGTTGTATACTCCGGTTGTATTTACCCAAATCCTCAGTGGAGATTCCCTGTGTGGGAAGTCCTATGTGGACGAGATAGTGGAAATCATTTTGTGTGAAGGCGGGAACGTAGAGCAGTGGCTCGAATCTCGAAACAAATTACTTATGTTTGTGATTGATCCATTATCTCTAACTCTCTCTCTTTACTTTGTGCATTGATTCATATTGCCATATCATATACATCCTTGTGTATTTGTGTGCCTCACTTGTGTTTAACCACGAGAGCTTCATATAGCGCCTCAACTCTTATTCAGAGGAATCAAGAGGAGTTAGTCCAGAGCCCTTCACCGGGAATTTGGCTACACTCGTTGGTTACATTAAGTGTGTAGCAATTTAGTTTTAATTTTCGTATTTTGTTTATTAGATTAGCCGTACACTTATTCACCCCCCTCTAGGTGTACTTACAGTATCCTATCATAACAAAATCTTGCAAGGTGGCCCTTACGTCCACAATGTGTACAAGTGTACACATGAGCATACCTAGTGTCATGTGTGTGAACATAAGAAGCATGTGTATGCCGTGTATGGTGTGCATGCATATGTTAAACTTGTTTCTTTTGAAACATGAATTCCAAACGTGTGTAGTTCATGGCACATTGGCTCTGAGTGGAGCCCAAACAATCAATACTTTTCTTTAATACATAAATATCATTTTTAACACTTGAAGACAAAGTGGAGCATGCAAATGAAACACTAGAAGGTGAAGCTATACTAGCATGACAAACATGTGAGTCTATATCATTTTTCAAAGAAATATTTTTTATTAGAAATCAAATTCAATTCATTTGAAATAGAAATAATTTTGTTTTTCAAAGATTCATTTTCTTTTACAACAAAATCAAGTTTTGAAGATAGAACTTCATTTTTCGTCAAAATAATGTCACAATCATTTCTATTTTTCAAAATTTCATTTTCTTTTAAAGCAAGTTAAAGTTGGGATTTCAATGAGTCCCTTTCATTAGAAATCTCAACCTTCTCTTGTAAAGTCAAATTAAGTTTTGAAACTAAATCCTTATTTTCTTTATTAAGTCCAAAACTCTTCTTTTTTAAAGCTTTATATTTTTCTAATAATTTTTTACAAACAATGGAAAGTTCTTCATTTAAAGCATCGGCATTAACAAAATCATCGCCGGAAGAACTAGCACTATCATCTAATTGAGTTTTCGAATTTACCTTAAGGGAGTCATTCCCTTGGACCATGTTGCAAGCTTGTTCGGATTCTCCAATAGATTCTTTCTCTATAATATTTGGCGTTTGAAGCTTTGGAGAGGTCAACGTGTTCCACACTGCAAAGGCGGAATCACAATGAGAAACCATACACAAATATTCTTTGTTAAGTATGCTTCTAAGTGCCATTAGGGCTTGTGCATTGGCCTCTATATACTTGCTATTACTAAGATAAGATTTCTTGGTAGATCGGTAAGGAAAACATGCAATCCTAGGGTTTTGAGGTACATGGACATCCTAACTTTCCAAACAACAATGTTGGAAGTGTCATACATGGGAGGGGTCATGAAGTCCATGAGTGTGTGTAAACAAATAAGTGTGCAAATGCAAACACTAGATTAGCAACCAAGATCTCACTCCTAGGTGGTTAAACCTAATATCAGGAGTGTAGGCTTTGATACCAATTAAAAGTACACCTAGAGGGTGGTGAATAGGTGTAAGGCTAATCTAATGACAAATAATGCGGAATTTAAAACTAATTGCAACACACTTAGTGCAACCAAAGAGTGTAGCCGAATCCCGGTGAAGGGCTCTGGACTATCTCCTCTAAATTTCTCTAAATAAGAGTTGAGGTGCTATATGAAGCTCTCTTGGTTCAACACAAGTATGGCACACAATCAAACCCAAGCATACATATGATATGAATAACATGATGCAATGCAAAGAGAGAGAGAGAGAGAGAGAGAGAGAGAGAGAGAGAGTGTGTTAAGAGATGGTGGATCAAACGCAAACACAACGATATGCTTCGAGGCTCGAGCACCCAGTTCTACATCCCCGCCTTCACACAGAAGGATTTTCACTATATCGTCCACACAGGACTTCCCACACAGGGAACCTCCACTGAGGATTTAGAAAAATACAACTAGGAGTACACAACTCCTCTCTCCAACAATTACAACCTCTTACTAGAGGCAACGCACAACACAAATCACCTCTACACTTAGTGGGATAGGCACTTAGCCAAACAACTATCAACCTCACACTTGAGGGATATGGCACAAAGCCACAACTCCACAATCACCTCTTCACTAAGAGATTTACCAAAATAACCTCTACTATCACCTCTCACTAGAGAGATACCAACATAATCACCTCTCACTAGAGGAATATCACAAAGTATGGAAGGTTTACAACACTTGGTGGTTTCAACAAACCACAAACCAATTTTCTCACTAAATATGATCCTAATAGATAGGATAGAATGATAGCTCAAGTGTGAGAATATAAAGAGTTTGAAAATCAAAATCACAAAGAAAAACTCTTGGGAAAATTTCTAAAATAGCTATAGAAATGAAGATCAAAAACCAATCCCAAAGACTTCTCCTTTTCTTGATTTTTCTAACCCTTTAAAAACAAATAAAGATAAAATCTTTAAACCCAAAACTCTTTTAAAACTTGCTGTTAAAACACTTAAGAAGATGAGAATTTTTGCTCTTAAAATTGTTGGTGAAAACAGCCAAAGAATGGGGTATATATAGCCCCAAAATAAATATGCCCGTTGGCAGCAGGAAAGGGCATTTTTGCCCTTCCGGTCATTTTTATGACCGTTGTGCCACCGGTCGACTGCCCAGTCGATCGGGCCTGGAACTAGAGAGCAACGGTTCTCTAGCCGGTTGATCGCCCGATCGATGATTAGACGAGAAAGGTGTTGTATTATGGAGTGTAAAAGAGCACAAATATATGTATTCAATGGAAAGAGAGATAAGGTTTAGAAACAACCTCAAGTGCTTAGATCACTCCATAATGTATGAAAGATGATTGATATACCCTTTTCTATCTCCGTTATAGCATAGGGCTATACCGAGTCGATTCTCAGGGAGAGCTCGCGATGGAAGCTTTACGATAGGTAGTGAAGATGTAAAACGAGAATTCTTCTATGCTTAAAAGAATGAAGAATAAAACAATGAAGAAGAAATGAAAGAATGGATGGATATGTTCATGATGGAAATAATCGGAAAAGAAATCAAGAAGAGATTTGCTTTGGAACTAAAACTAAAAGAATGAAAACTTTAGAATGAAAAAGCCATGACTAGCTAACCTTACTACCTTGCCAAAACTTACTAAACTCCGTGATAGTGAATGCGCGCCTCATGTTGATTCATCGGCATAGATTCGTCTTGCGTGTTGATCTAATTACTTTCTCACTTGGATGACGGGGGGTTTAACCCATCGGAGAAGAGAAGACCATCCAACTTGCAAGATTAAAGATAGCAATCACCCATGAGTTAGTAGTTAGCAAGGTTAGTGGTTAGCTAGTACATGTAGAAAAGTTAGCTACAAGCCATAAGAAAAGTAAAACAAAGCATGAATTAAATTGCAAGAAAGTAAAGCAAGAAATAAAGAAAACAAGTAAACTAGAAAATGCAAGAGTAGAGAGAAGAGAATGGACGAATCCTTGCTTCACAAGTTGTTACTCCTTGATGTACACAAGCTTTCTCTCTCTTACAAACTCTCTCTTTACAAAATTTCTAGGGAAGAAGAAGAGGGACTAAAGAACTAAAACCTAGAGAAAAACCTACAAAAATTACAAGCATCTACTAATTTCTCCTCTCTTCTCCATTCAGTCTTTGCTCGCAGGCATTGGTCCAGTATTTATAGCCTTCAGAGAGAAGCTTCGAGAGCCAGGTTGTTGGCGCAAAATCCGGGATCCAACAACCTTATCTTTGCCGCAATTTGGCGGGAAATCCTTGGATTTGGCGGCAAAATCTGGGCCGTTGAGCCCAGATTTTCTGGTACAGGTTTGTTGCGAGGTTGTTATCCACGTGGCCTTCTAGAATCTTGAGTTGTTACGTAGAATTCTCTGGATCCTGGATTCAAATTAGGGCTTTATCTTGGGCTTGGAATTAATCTCTTTAATTATTGCTAATTAAAGTGATTATTGGGCTTTCTCTCATTTCAGTTGTGGACCTGTAAAAATATAGAGAAGATAAGTAAAAATCATATATTTATTTGCAATATGCATGGGGATTATGTAGTAAAATATGCAATATTGTGTATCAATCACACCCCCACACTTATTCTTTTGCTCGTCCTGAGCAAAACAAAGAAAAAGAAAAGAAAAACTATACTACAAATTTATTACACCACTTTCGCAGGTGACGCGATTGCACTGAGCGTGTGCAACAAGCCGTTAAACCTCTAAGTTACCCTAGAGGAGGAGTGTTGTCTCCTGAGGGTTTTCAGCGGATTACACCCACAAAATCCATAAAGAAAGAAGACAAATGTTAGTGTTTTGAAAATCTATTTTGAAAGAGAGACATGTTTTCGAACTATTTTTGCAAAAATATAAGTGATCTTAGGTCATAAGTCCACCTATAATCATTCTTTCTTAAACTTAGTCTCTATGCAAGATCTTGTTTTCAATTAAGGTAAGACTTCAAAATTGGATTGAATACTTTATCTTTCATAAACCTAGATAGTATGCACACCGTGACAGTGAAGATTTCTGGGATTTCAACTCCAACCATCAAACCATTTATTTATATATATTTATTTTCTTTTTCTGCTTTTTCTTCTCTTAGTTTAGGCTTTCTAGTTTACCCTTGTAACGAGCCTATAACCGATGACTCCCAAACCAGACGGTCTTAGGGCACCAGATGAGAAAACATCCCTCGGGTTTAAGGTCTCGAGTAAAAAAGGCCACAAAACTAAAGGGGATTATTTATTTCCTTTACCACCGTTAGGCGTGAATAATCATGCTTCTTGAGGCACATTTATCCAGCTTAATAGGTGATGTTTTATTTATATATATTTTTTTCTTTTTTTATTTTTTATTTTTATGGCATTTTTGGTCTTTGTCTCCATCCCAAAAAATTGTGTAAGTGTGAAATACATACTATCTAAGGCAACAATTCAAGATAAGAATATCTCTCCAATTTATCTTACTTAGCCTATAATTTTAAACAAGATCTATTATTTCAACTAGGTTTAAGATGTCATAATTAAGGCTTTCTTAATTTCTAAGATACATCTTAATTTTCTTAAAAATAGATCAAAACTTTGTCTCTTATTTCAAAAGGTTTTTTTTTTATTTTTATTTCTAAAAAGAAGTGTAAAAGAAAGAAGATCTAAAAATTCTATGTTAGTAAACCCTCCCCCACACTTATTTCATGTATTGTCCTCAATGCATCATGATATATGTATGCATGAAACAAAATGGAAAGGGAAGGAAAAAAAAATTACCTTAAGGTGGTGGTTCCGGTAGTGGTCTGATTGGTCCACGAAACATGGCCCAATCAACTTTACTTTGGGTTTTGAGGAACCCACCAGAAATATCATGAATATGACCCACAAGAAAGATAAATCCATGAAGGATCTTTATTAAGTACTTGACCCCATCTAATTTCCATTTTCCATAATTAATTTCAGAATCAAATTTGTCAACCACCTTGTCCCAGAATGAAGTATGAAATGATAGAACGGTTGACTTGGACTCAGGAAGGACAGGAACTAATAACGACTCAGGAATGTGACTTAAGTCAAATGATGGTTCGGGAGTAGAAATGAGTTCAGGAATTGGGTCCAAGTCAAGAAATTGAAACTCCAGTCCACATGTATTGTCCAACAATGGAATGTGACCTAATATGGGTAATATCTCTTTACTTCCAATATTAAGGAATTCTAGCTCATCTCCATACAATTCTTCAAAACTAAGGTCAACTTCGTCCGTCAGAATTGTATAATCAGTTTCAGAAGTAAAGAGATTGAGAAAATCAAGGTCACATTTCTCATTGAGTTCAACAAAAAATGGAGAACTTGCCAATTTATCAATGGTATCTTCAGAAGTGTATAATTGGTCAAGTTCAATATGATCCTCAAAGATGGGTGATTCAACTTCATTATGAATTGGGACAGGATCCAATGTCGACTCCGGGAAAAGATTGAAGTCAGGTAAAGATACCGGAGTCATTATTGAATCAGGAAAAAGAATTTAATCACTAAGTTGGGGTCAAGATCACATTCCTCATGTAGTTCAATTCACAAAAATGTGAACTTGCCAATTTATCAATGGGACTTTCAAAAGTATGAAATTGGTCAAGTTCAATATGATCATCATAAAATATTGGTGATTCAATTTCACAATGGATAGGCACTGGATCCAATACTGACTTTGGAAATGGAGTGAAATTAGATAAAGATATGGGAGTCATTATTGGATCAGGAAGAAAAATTGAATCATCAGGTGAAAGTTCAGGATCATATTCATGTTCAAGTTCAATTTCAGGAAAAGGAAAACTTGCCAAAATGTCAATGGGATCGGAAGTTTGGACAAGTTCAAGTGGTTGCGCTGAAATAGAATCTTGGTTTTCAAAACTACAAGAGTCTTGAGTCATATCAATAGATTGTGGCATAGTTGAATTGGTCAAAGGTTGATAAGATAGAGTTTCCTCATTCCTATAGATGTTAACCAATTGACTCAATTGTTCATCCACCTTATTGAAAGACTCGGCACGTGTTTTTTGATATTGTAACAAAGACTCTTGCAAGATGTTTATACTCTTTCCTAAACGTGATATTTCTATAGATGGCTGCTCTAGAATGGGAGTATAAGAATCTTGACTTTGGAAAGTTTGTGAAAATGTGAGTCACAAGTGTGTGGAGATTGAAGCTTGGACTCACACAAGAGTTCTTTACTCGTTTCCAAGGCAAATGGTTGTTCATTATGAAATGGTGGAACTGAGTAAGACTCTTGAAAATACTGTGGAATTGGAGAGGGAAATGGTTCTTGAAGTTTCTGCTCGGCTCTCTGTAAATTGGCTTCTATACTTCTTAGTAACTCAGATTTTTCTTCAATTGGTGGTTCAGAAAAAGGAGTATATGAAGCAAAATCGAAAAATGAATGTTGTGGACAAGGTGAATATGGTGGACAAGGAGTTTGAGAATTTGACTCGGGGTACGTGAATCCCCAATGACTCGGTGAAGAGTTGAAATCATTATGGAAATTATAGTTATTAGATGGGGGGTATGGGTCATATTGATTCGGATAAGGCCAACCCGGTGTATGTGGTTGATGCATATTGTAAAACGCCGGGTTGGAATTATCCGAATAGAATGGAGTTGGTGTGAAATATGGATTATTATTAGGATGGAAAGAATTGTGATTGTAAGCCATATCACACAATACAAACAAAAAGAAACAAACAAATAAACAATCAAGAAAAAAAATTCTAACCTAAGTTAGGGTAGACCTATGACCTAGACGACTCCTAACTAATTAGACTGTCCACGGGAGGTTTAGTGTAGACGTTGACCACAAGCTAATCAGCTAGGAAAGGTCAAGGTTGTTGGGAGGTTTTCCGTCAGAGACGTTCCTTAATTAAGTAACCACCAACCTTCGGGCTTTCGGCCCTCAATCCCTTTCCTAGACACTGATTTTGCAAGAGTCAATTTTCAACACTTTTCCCCTTTAGGATAATCTCCTAAATGAGTCCGAGATGTCCCTAGGGCCAACGTCTACTTTTTATTAAATTAGGCTTGGGTTAGTGAGTGCTTGGGAAAATGATTTGCGGGCTAAGGAAAGGTGATAAAATCCCCACCTTATCTTATTTACGGGTATGCCCTTAAAATTGAATTGTGCAAGTGTACAAGAAATATAACTAGGATACACTCAAAGCATGAAAATCAAGCAAGAGATGATTCCTAGTCTACATGCAATGCTTACGTACCTTGCATCCAGCACTCTTCAACAGTAAAAGTAAATGAATTGAAAGACACATGCCTAATGATGCAAATGTCTAAACAATTTTTAACGTTAACAATCAATTTTTTACTGTTGATTTTATTAAGCAGGAGTATGGTGAATAATACAGGAAATTAAGTATTGCAGCAGAAGTATTTTGCAGAGCTGAAGATCTTGCAGAAAAATGATCAGTAGTGAGCTCCTCCTTATTGCCGCAAATTTGCGGCAAAAGCCAGGATTTTGCGGCAATTTGGAGGGATCCTGGTCTCTGCTTTCGAGAGCAGAGGCCCAGGTCCACTTATATGTCACTGCAATGCAAAGTTCCTGTTTTTTCAACCTGTAACCTGCAACAGAGAAGAAGATTCGTTTAGTTCTTCACTTTCAATCAAAAACCGTTGCTCTCCCCGGCAACGGCGCCAATTTTTTTGGTTAGACGAGAAAGGTGTTGTATTATGGAGTGTAAAAGAGCACAAATATATGTATTCAATGGAAAGAGAGATAAGGTTTAGAAACAACCTCAAGTGCTTAGATCACTCCATAATGTATGAAAGATGATTGATATACCCTTTCCTATCTCCGTTATAGCATAGGGCTATACCGAGTCGATTCTCAGGGAGAGCTCGCGATGGAAGCTTTACGATAGGTAGTGAAGATGTAAAACGAGAATTTTCTATGCTTAAAAGAATGAAGAATAAAACAATGAAGAAGAAATGAAAGAATGGATGGATATGTTCATGATGGAAATAATCGGAAAAGAAATCAAGAAGAGATTTGCTTTGGAACTAAAACTAAAAGAATGAAAACTTTAGAATGAAAAAGCCATGACTAGCTAACCTTACTACCTTGCCAAAACTTACTAAACTCCGTGATAGTGAATGCGCGCCTCATGTTGATTCATCGGCATAGATTCGTCTTGCGTGTTGATCTAATTACTTTCTCACTTGGATGACGGGGGGTTTAACCCATCGGAGAAGAGAAGACCATCCAACTTGCAAGATTAAAGATAGCAATCACCCATGAGTTAGTAGTTAGTAAGGTTAGTGGTTAGCTAGTACATGTAGAAAAGTTAGCTACAAGCCATAAGAAAAGTAAAACAAAGCATGAATTAAATTGCAAGAAAGTAAAGCAAGAAATAAAGAAAGCAAGTAAACTAGAAAATGCAAGAGTAGAGAGAAGAGAATGGATGAATCCTTACTTCACAAGTTGTCACTCCTTGATGTACACAAGCTTTCTCTCTCTTACAAACTCTCTCTTTATAAAATTTCTAGGGAAGAAGAAGAGGGTCTAAAGAATTAAAACCTAGAGAAAAATCCTACAAAAATTACAAGCCTCTACTAATTTCTCCTCTCTTTTCCATTCAGTCTTTGCTCGCAGGCATTGGTCCAGTATTTATAGGGCTCAGAGAGAAGCTTCGAGAGCCAGGTTGTTGGCGCAAAATCCGGGATCCAACAACCTTATCTTTGCCGCAATTTGGCGGGAAATCCTTGGATTTGGCGGCAAAATCTGGGCCGTTGAGCCTAGATTTTCTGGTACAGGTTTGTTGCGAGGTTGTTATCGACGTGGGCTTCTAGAATCTTGAGTTGTTACGTAGAATTCTCTGGATCCTGGATTCAAATTGGGCTTTATCTTGGGCTTGGAATTAATCTCTTTAATTATTGCTAATTAAAGTGATTATTGGGCTTTCTCTCATTTTAGTTGTGGACCTGTAAAAATATAGAGAAGATAAGTAAAAATCATATATTTATTTGCAATATGCATGGGGATTATGTAGAAAATATGCAATATTGTGTATCAATCAATCGACCGGAGCTGGATACAGAGAGCGGAACTCTCTGCCGGTCGACTGGTAGGTCAACCAGGGCCATTTCTAGAGAGCAGAGCTCTCTGGACGGTCGACTGCCCAGCTGACCGGTCCACCAGCCCATGGTTGCGTGCACGTCGGCCGACCGGACCAGTCGACTGACTTCTGCCTCGGTCGACCGGTCCGGTCGACCGGCAGACAGCCAGGTTAACCAATTTTAGGATTTAAAAACTTGTCTTTTTACCTTTGATTAAATCCCATAAAATCACATAAATTCCACAAAAATCAGTTCTTATTAGATCTTTGAAATATAAATATGTGTGATTAAAATTCAACACAAATTATAAACAATTTGAACATTTTCGTGTTCTTGAAATTTTGTCTTTAACCAAAAATCGTATTTTTCAAAACTTGGATTTTTGAAATGGAAAACCGTTTTCTCCAAAACTCATGTAAATACAGAAATATGATATTGAAACAACTTTGAAGTATAATGTATATGGATAGAATCCAATATACATGAAAGATAATATATCTATGTTTTTGACATGAAATCCAATGCTGGTTAAACCTAAAACCAAAAACAAAACATTTAAACTGAAAACTTTTGTGTGTATTGTGAACTTGAGCATATCAACACTATCTAATCTTTACAATAGATCTAAACAATCTTAAACTAAACAAACCGAAGTCTTCTTATAGAACTCCTTTTCCAAGTCGACTCGATCCAAACACGATCCAATGAGCTTGACTCCAACCGAGTGCTAGATATGATCTTGACGTTCGAGCTCTTGAATTAACACGTGAAAGCTCCAAAACTCCTTTGTTGAAGCTAATCACCTACTAATATCTTGATCAAATATCTGAAATTAAATATCACAAGATTATTAGTAAACTATAACTACATGAGTTAATCATCATCAAAACTAGAGTGAAGGGCCTCTAGGCTAACATGTTAGTGTTAGATGTTAGAATGTTAGAATGTTTGAATCCATCATCTTGAACCATCAATAGCTCTTGTAAGAGCAAGACCCAGTAGAGGTTATTAGATTCATATGGATTATCAAGTAAGTGGTTAGCTAGTTAGTGGTTAGTACTTAGATTGCTATGAGAAGAAAACTAGTTAAGTATCATGCAGAAGATGGAGAAGATTATAATAGAGGAGAAATGAGACACCTTTACATAAATTGTCACTCTCTATTGTATCAATATCTCTATCCCTCCAGAATCAACTCAGCTTTACTATAAGATCTAAAGAAAAAGAAAAAATACAAAAGAAAAGAGAAGAAATCCTACTTTACAACTAGAAGAGAGAAATCCTAGCCTACTCGCTCTATCTACTCCCATCTCAGGTCTGAAAATGTCATATTTATAGGCGAATGAGCTAGGGTTTGACGAGATAAGGCCACGCGTCAAAAATCGACGAATGCCTCCACTAAACGGCCGCGAAAATGTGACAAATTGCCGCGTTTCCATGGCAATACCAGGGACTGAGATCCCTGATTTTGGTCCACAGCTTCATCTCGTCTCAAGAAACTTTTGTATGGCCTTAGATTTGGGTATTTGGATCTGAAATTTCATCAGATTCGCCCGAATTTTTTGGATCCAATACATCTTCTAGAAGCTTTCTAGGTTGGCCTCTAAGAAATAAGATTTAATTACCTGAAAATGGGTTAATTAGGTTCTTATTACTCCTTTGCCCCTAGACTCTTAATTATCTGCAAAAGATCAAAACAGGGGTGAGAAGTGTCATTTTATTTATAAATCGGTAGAGAAATGTGATATGCAGATGCAGAATTGTAGATTAATCACGCCCCACACTTATCTTTTTCTCATCCCAAACAAAACAAGAAAAAAAATATACTACAAATGTTATTACACCACTTTCGCAGGTGACGCGATTGAACTGAGCGTGTGCAACAAGCCGTTAAATCTCTAGGTTTTCTCCAGAGAAGGAGTTTTGTCTCATGAGGATTTTCAGCGGATCGCATCGATAAAATCCATAAAGAAAGAAAACAAAAGTTAGTGGTTTGAAAACGTATTTTTAAATAGAGAAAAGTTTTCGAAATATTTTTGCTAAAATTTAAGCGGTCTAAGGTCATAAGTCTGCCAAAAATTATTATTCCTTAAACTTAATCTAGAAGCAAGATCTTGTCTTTAACTAAGGTAAAAATTCAAAATTGAATTGAATATTTTATCCTTTACAAAACCTAGATAATATGCACTTTATGATAGTGAAATTTTTTAAGATTTCGACTCTAATCATAAAGCCATTTATTTATTTATATATTTCTTTCTTTTCTCTTTTCTTAGTTTTCTTAGGTTTTCTAGTTTACCCGAGTAGTGAGCCTTTAGCCGATGACTCCCAAATCAGACGATCTTAGGGCACCAGATAAGAAAACATCCCTCGGGCTTAAAGACTCGAATAAATAAGGACACAAAACTTAGGAGGATTATTTATTTCTTTTGACCACCTTTAGACGTGAATAATCATGCTTCTTGACCCATAGTTACCCAGCTTTAATAAGTGATTTTTTTCATATATATATTTTTTTCTTTTTATTATTTTATTATTTTTATGACATTTTAGGTTTCTTTGGTTTCATCACAAAAATGTGTAAGTGTGAAGTGCATACTATCTAAGGCAAAAAATTCAAGATAGCATTATCTCTCCAATCTCTCTTGCTTAACCTATAATTTTAAATAAGATCCATTATTTCGACTAGGTTTAAGATGTCATAATTAAGGTTTATTTAATTTTCTAAGATCATCTTAATTTTCTTAAAAATAAATCAAAACTTTGTATCTTGCTTCAAATAATTTTTAAAGAAAAGAAAATTTCTATACAAAAGGGTAAAGAAAGGAAAATTCTATATAAAAGGGAAAATTCTAAGAATATCCTAAAAGAAGTGAAAAAGAAAGAAAATCTAAAAACTCTACGTTAGTAGATACTCCCCCACACTTATCTCATGCATTGTCCTCAATGCATCATGAATGTATGTATGCATGAAAATACAGAGGGAAGAAAAAATCATCTCAAGGTGGTGGTTCTGGTGGTGGTCTGATAGGTCCACGCAATGCGGTCCAATCCAAATTGCATGGAGTTCGTAGGAACTCACTAGTGACCTCTCTAATATAACCCACAATTATGATGTATATATGTATGATTTTTATTAGGAATTTTACCCCATCTAATTTCCAAATTTTCACAATAATTTCCGAGTCATTTTTATCAACACCTTTGTCCCAGAAGGGAATGTGAAATAATGGAATGATTGATTTGGGCTCAGAAAGTACAAGAACTAATATCGACTTAGAAAATTGACTGAAATCAAGTAAAGATTCTGAAGTCAAGATTGGTTCAAAAAGTAGGTCCAAATCAAGAGGTTGAAACTCTAGTCCACATTCATTTCCCTACAGTGGAACATGACTTTCCAAGAATGGTAATTCAAGTTCAAGAATGGCAGGTATGAGAATCAAAACTGATTCTAAAATGTTGCTCAAATAGGGTAACAAAACAGGAGTCAATATTGATTTAGAAATTTAGAATCACAAAATTGAGGATCTAAGTCATATTCCTAATTGAGTTCAATTTCATAAAAATGAGAACTTGCCAATTTATTAATGGGACTTTCAGAAGTTATATATTGGTCTAGTTCCAGATGTGAATCATAAAAAATGGGTAATTCAATTACACGATGTATGGGCACAGGATTCAAAGCTGACTTGGGAAAACGTTTAAAGCAAGATAAAAATACCAAAGTCAACATTGAATCAAGAAGTAGAATTGAATTATCAATTTGATGTTCAACATCATATTCATACTCAAGGTCAGTTTCAGGAAATGGATAACTTGCCAAAACATCAATATGATTCTCAAATTTTGAGTTGGTCAAGTTCAAATGGGTGTGCTGAAATTGAATCTTAGTTTTGAAAACAATATGATTCCTGATCAAGATTGATAGAGTTAGAGATATCTGGATTGGTCAAAGGTTGAAAAGAGCGAGTTTCCTCATTCATATAAATGTTGACCAATTGATTTAGTTGTGCTTCTAGCCTATCAATAGACTGGGTAGAAGATTTTTAAAATTATTGTGAGGTCTCATGCAAGATTTTTATACTTTTTTCTAGTTTGGATTTTTCTTCAAATGGTTGTTCTAGAAAGGGAGTGTAGGAACATTGGTTTTAGAAAATTTGTGAAGATCCTGAGTCCAACAAGTTTTGAGATTGTCGCTCGGATTTACGCAAGAGTTCTATAGTCGTGTCCAAGATTGACGTTTGGTCATATTAAAAAAGTGGGACTGAATATGAATCTTGAAATATTGTGGAATTGGGGAGGCCAACATTTTTTGAAATTTTCGTTCGGCCTCTTGCATGGCTTCTATATTCTTTTCTAACTCAGATTTTTCTTCTATGGGTTGTTGTAGAAAAGGAATATAAGAAGCATGATGTGGAAAAGTTTGTAAGTCGAGCGTGTTTTGTTGGGACTCAAGCATGACTTGTACATCTTTTATACTCTTTTCTAATTCAATTTTTTCTTCAATTGGTGGTTCTAGAAAATGACTATAGGAAGCAAAATTGGGGAATGAATATTGTGAAAATTGTAAAAATTGAAATTGTGGACAAGGAAGTTGAAAATTTCACTCCGGGGAGGAGAATCCCCATTAACTCCATGAAAAGTTGAAATTATTTTTGAAATTTCGGTCAACGGATAAGTGGTATGGGTTATATTGAGTCAAATAAATCAAATTCAGATTATTTTGTTGGTTATGTTATTCCAACCTGGATTGGAGTTATTCGAATCAAATAAGATCGATGTGAAGTATGGATTCATATTAAGATTGAAGGAATTATTTTTGAAATCCATTTCACAAACAAACACAAACAAAATTGAAAAAGCAAATAAACAAACAAAAGAAAGAAAAAAATCAAAACCAAGCATATACTAGGTTGATCTACACCTAGACGACTCCTAACTAGGCGATTACCCGGCGGAGGTTGTTGTATGAACCCAACTACGAGCTAATCGGCCAGGTAGGGACAACATGCGGTGGGAGGTATTCGTGCGTAAGCAATGGGTCTTAATTACGTCAAGCCACCGGATTTTTGAGGCTTAACCTCTTAATTCCCAATCTTAGATACTGATTTGGTAAGAAATGGTTCTCACAAGTTTCATCCTCAGTCAATCTCTTAATGAATTCGAGATGTCCCTAGGGGCTAACGTCTATCAATTTTTATTACAGCTTGGGTTGTGTGAGCGGGGAGGTGGGTTTTGGGCTAAGGATGGGTAATGACTTTCCCACCTTATCTTCTATTGGGTTATGCCCTTAAGTCTAATTTGTGCAAATGTGCAACATAGATAAGAATAATACACAAAGCGAGTAAATCACCCACGTGTTTGTCCTATACTATATGCAATGCCATATGTACACCTCAGTTCAGAATACAACAACAAAACAAAATACAGTTATTAGAATTGAATTGACATGTGCCTAAATGCAAATGTCTAAACTATTTTAAAACATCCAATTTACTAATTTTGGTTCTTTAATTTATTGCAGTATTCAGGCAATTAAAGCAGGAATAACAGTATAAATCGACTAGCTATTACAATATGCACCTCCCAGGAAAACAAGAGACAGATTTGCCAAAAAATTGTCGTGAAACCGCGGCTAAAGTTGCGTTTGCGTGGCTTTTCTGTGGAAGCTTGGTCCCTGCTTTCAAGAGCAGAGAGTTACAGTTCTAATGGGTGTTCTACAATATTCAGTTCAGGAAAAAGTTTCCTGCACACCAAAATAGAGAAGAAAATGTTAACAAAAATGTGAATTTAAACCATTCTCATCCCCGACAACGGCGCCAAATTTTGATCGGGGTAAACCCAGTACTTGATAACGTGTATTTTGAAATTAGTGTAAAAGTGTGTGTGCTTTGGCTTTCTCGATACTTTCGTTATAGCATGATGGTTGTACAGGTCAAATCCACAGGGACGGGAGGCGATAGAAGTATTAACAGTCCATTCACATGTTATGTTAACAATTTCTTCTTTTTTAAAGAAAGAGAAAAGAGAAAAAGAAAAGAAATCTTGAAGTGATAGGTGGAGAAGGAGATGAAATCGGCGAGGTGAAAACAATGGAGAAGTGGTTGTGGAATCGGTAAAACAAAATAAGAAAAAAGAAATGAAATAGAAAGTGAAGTGATTTAGAAGGTGGGTTTTAAAATAAAATAGAAAAGAAGATGAAACTTATGGTGAAGAAGATGAAAACAAAGGTAAACTAAAAAGATGGTGAAACAATGATAGAAAAATGATCAAAAGGTTTTGGATATTGTTTGTGAAACAAAGTAAAGAAAAGAAGAAGGAAAATAATGAAAGAAAACTTATGGCTACTAACTACTAATTGATCCACTAACATGCTAACCTCTTAGTGATAGTTGCCTCACATGGATCCTTGGCCATCACTAGTCTTTAGCTTCAAGAGCATTACAAAGCACGGCTCATAAGATTTTTCTTCTACATTCAAACACATCCATTCCACACAACAAGTTGCAAGCTACTATTAGATCATCAAAACCAAGTAGAGGTGAGCATGAAAAAATGAAGACATTGCAAATTAGCTTGTTAGTAGTTAGATGTTAGAATGTTAGAAACCATCATCTTGAACCATCAATGACTCTTACAAGAGCAAGGCCTAGTAGATGTTATTAGATTCATATGGATTATCACGTAAGTGGATAGCTAGTTAGTTTTTAGCAGTTGGATTGCCATGAGAAGAAAACTAGCTAAGCAACATGTAGAACATGGAGAAGATTACAATAGAGGAGAAAGGAGACACCTTTACAAAGACTGTCACTATCTATTACATCAATATCTCTCTCCCTCCAGAATCAACTCAGCCCTACTATAAGATCTAAAAAGAAAGAGAAAATATAAAAGCAAAGAGAAGAAAATCCTACTCTACAATTAGAAGAGAGAAAACCTAGCCTACTCGCTCTATCTGCTCCCGTCTTATGAAAATGCCATATTTATAGGCGAAGGAGCTAGGGTTTGACGAGGCGTGCCCATCCGTCAAAATTCGACACGTACCTCCACTAAACTGCAGTGGAAACGTGGCAAATTGCCGTGTTTCTGTAGCAATACTAGGGACTTAAGTCCTTGGTTTTGGTCCATAGCTTCGTCTCGTCTCGAGAATCTTCTGTATGATCTCAGATTTGGGTATTTGGATCCGAATTTAGTCAGATTTGCCCAAATTTCTGGATCCAATGCATCTTCTAGAAGCTTTCTAGCTTGGCCTCCAAGAAATGAGATTTAATTACCTAAAATTGAGTTAAATTTGGCTCTTATTACTCCTTTTTCCCTAGACTCTTGATTATCTGCAAAATAGACCAAAACACGGGTGAGAAGCATTATTTTATTTAAAAATTAGTAGGAAAATGTGATATGCAGATGCATAATTGTAGACTAATCATGGGGCAATGCATTCACGTTATCTCCAGAGTTAATTCCTTGCAATTGCTCATGACAAGACCATCTTCGCTGAGCTGCAGACTAGCGAAATGAGCCATATTGCTCTTATAATATGAGATGCAATTCATGCTACAAAAGGCGATCAAAGGTCAAGCTGTGACAGATTTCCTGATCGATCATCCAGTTCTAGAAAATTTAAAACTTTATGAGAATCTTTCAGATGAGATTGTAGAAGTTAACTGTTGGCTCAAAGGCCCATCGCTCTAGTTTTGATGATGATTAAGTCATGTAGTATAGCATTAATGACCTTGTGTTTATTTAGTCTCAGATATTTGATCAAGATCTTAGTAGGTATTTAGCTTCACAAAGGATTCGAAGTCAAAATTTGGCGCTAGCACATGTTGATTCAAGAGCTCGCGCATCAATATTGCATCAAGTATTCAAGAGGAGCCTAGCTCATTGGATCAAGGTTTGGACCAAGTCAAGAAGGAGAAGAAGATTTTCAAGTGAAGATTTTTAAGAAGACTTGAGTGATGTTTGTAAGTGTTAAGATTTATTTTTAGATAAAATGTAAATGATAGATTAATTGTGGATTGCTCAAGTTCATTTACACACACACAAAATTTATTTGTGTTTTCACAAAATAGTTTTAAGTTTTGGATTTATCAAAACTTATTTTAGAGCTTATTGTCAAAAATATAGATATTTCATCTTATATGTGTAGTGGATCATATCCATACACACAAAGCTTCAAAAGTGTTTAAGATATCTTGTTTTTGTATTTGGAGAAGTTTTGAAAAAATTGTTTTTCAATTTGGAGATCATTTTTGAAAAATACAAATTTTTGTTCAAGGCAAAATTTCTATATTACAAAAATGGTTCAAAATATTTATAATATGTGTTGAATTTTGATCAAACATGTTTGTACATCAAAGTATTTCAATGAAGCTATTTTTGTAGATTTTATGTGAATCTATGGGAATTTATAAGGATTTATTTGACCAAGTTTTCAATCCAAATAGTTTGCTGACAAGGCTGTCTGGCGGTCGACCGACCGGTCGATCGAGCCAGAAGTCGGTCAACCGGGCAGTCGACTGACGTGCACAGAACGTGCACAGCCGGTCGACCGTCCAGAGAGCTTTGCTCTCTGGATCTAGCCCCGGTCGACCAGGCGGTTGACCGGCAGGTCAAGCCCAGTGCACGGTCGACCGGGCGGTCGACCGGCAGGCTGCAACGGTCAAAATTTTGATTGTTGTCCGGTCGACCGGCCAGTTGACCGACAACAAGATTTCCTGCTGAGTTAGCCTGCAATGGCTAGATTTTGATAGCCTATAAAATGGAGTTCCCTTGGGCTGTTTTCTATAAGATTTCAAGAGAGTTTTTGAGCTAGTTTTTCCTACCTATCTTAGAGGTTTTCTCCACTTGTTTTAGAGCTAATTCTTCCATAACAAAAGGAGAGTTTATAAGAGTGATTTGTAAAAGTGATTTCTTGAGTTTTTCACCACAAAATCTATCCTAGTTTTCTCACACAATCTTGAGATATCCATTGCTATATCAATCCTCTAGGGATTCTTGCTGTGACAGTGTTTTTAGGTGATCCAAGTGTAGAGATCACCAAGTATTCTATTTTGTATTTGAGGAGACGAACTTACAGGTTCGTGTTGTTTTGAGTTCTTGTGCGAGCTCGGTGTAGAGGTGCGGCCTCGGCAAGCTAGTATTCTTGCGTGTGTTGTTCTTGCGGGAACAATAGGGACTAGTGAGTCCAAAAGTTTTAGTGTGAGCTCCTTGTAGGTGTGGCGACACCGAGTGATCCGGTGAGATCATTTTTAGTGAAAATCCTTCATAGTGTTGAAGGCGGGGAAGTAGAGCAAGAGTGCTCGAACCTCGAAACAAATCTCCCGTGTTTACGATTGCTCTCTCTCTATCTCTCACTTGTGTTTATATCTTGCATGCTTACATTGCCTATATCTTTATATGCTTGATATATCTTGTACTCTATTGTTATATGCTTGGGATTGTTTGCTCATACTTGTATTCAATCAAGAGAGCCATAGTGGCACCTCAATTCTTAATCTAGAGGAATCTTGAGGAGATAGTTCAGAGCCTTTCACGGGAATTCGGCTACACTCTTGTGTTATACTTGGTGTGTTTTGCATAATAGTTTTTAGTTTGCTTAAATAGTTTTTAATTCCGCATTATTTATTATTAGATTAGCTAGTCACCTATTCACCCCCCTCTAGGTGACCTAGGAGTGGTATCAGAGCTTGGTGCTATTGATTTGGGTTTAACAATCTTGAGTTAAAGATTCTCATTTTAGCAAATCACAATATTTGTTTACACACACATGGATTTCATGACACCTCCCATGTTTGATATTCTTAACATCCAAATTTGGAAGAGTAAGATGTCAGTGTAACTCAAAGCCCTACGTATTCATGTTTATTTTGCCACTATTAAAGATTCATATTGTTTAAATGGCAAAAATATTGAGGCTAATGCAAAATCGATCCATGCATTAAAGAGTACCCTAAATGATGATTATTTATCTAGGGTTTCTAATTTTGATTCGATTTTTATAGTATGGAACACTCTTATCTCCCTTGGTGAACAAAAGCAATACTATATGCAGAGTGACGGATGATGGAAGTGATGCTTTCAACATATGCTACATGGTCCAAGGGGATAACCCCTTTGAGGTAAATTTTGAATCCGAGCTTGATGAGGATGTTGATTTGTCATATGATGAACTTGCTTTATTTTCTCAACAAATTCTTAAAAATATGATGTGCTTAAAAAGGATAATAAAGGATTAAAAAATAAATTTGAATGCATTTCAAAGGAAAATAAATTTTTGAAAAAGGAGAATATTTCCTTGTCTTCTAAATTAAATATATTTGTGAAGGAAATAATTCTTTAAAAAATAAAATTATTTTGGTGGAAAAGGAAAAGAAATTGTTTTGAAAGAAAACAACTCTTTAAAAAGAAAAATTGTTTCAAAAGAAAAAGAAAACATTCCTAAAAGGAAAAAGACTATTGATTCTCATTCTTGCCATGCTCCTCATGCTACTATTGATAAAATGAGATTCATATTTTGAAAAATAGAATAAATTATTTGAGCTCAACCTTGAGCAATTGTGCATTCAATCATTCTAGATTGGAAACCTTGTTTCAAAAGAAACAAGCTTCACATGCTCATGCACATAACCCACGGCATACATATGCACACTATGCACATCGTGATCACACTCATTTTCATATGCATGCTAGAGTGTACAAATGTACACATTATGGCCGCAAAGGCCATCTTGCAAGATTTTACTATGATAGAGTAAATTCTATAAATTTTACAAATAAAAATGTTTGGGTTCCTTATGATGCTAACCCCCATGGACCCAAAAAGAAATGGGTACCAAAATCACCACCATTTGTATTTGATGTTGGTGCAGTCTTTCACATGACATGAGAGGAATGATGCCTTGGTGGTGGATGCATATGGAGCTAGATGGACATACCATTGATGAATCGCTATCAAGGAAGTTTGGTGAGAGGACCACCATAGTTTGGAGACTTAGAGAATAGTTTATATGGTTTGGTAACTTCTCTAAACTTCTATTTTTATTTACATGCTTTCATATCTATATTTTTAGCATGTTTTGATTTTATGATCATATTTTATACTTCATGTGGTGAATACTTGTTTAGATTTAATTTTCATTAAAACTTGTGTCTATACTTGTACAAGTAGTGAGCAACATTTGATTCTTTTATGTTTGTACTCCATTGCTCATTTGTACTCATTACATGTACATGTATAACCTAGTTTTGAAGATTTTTTCATTTATACTTATTTTTCCTATCTTTTTACATGTTTTACTTCATGTATATGTTATATTTGTCTAAAACTACTAAATATACATGTATACCGTTGAGTCACTTGCTTTCATGCAAATTCTAATATGGACTCGTTTGTATTTGGGATATGTATGTATATTGTTAGTTTCGATATAACATACATATACCTTGAAGTTTGATTTTAATGAAAAATAAATTTTATGATTTTCATGTTTTTGATAAAAGAAATTCATGTTTATTTTGAGCCTTATTAATTATTTCATGAATATGCTATTCACATGATTCTTGTGCACTTATATTATTTTTGTTAACTCATGACTTTGCTTCATGAGTACATTTTTTAGCTTTACAGATTTTGAGTGTCAATTTTTGTGTACTTAGCAATGTTTCATGATATATATGATGTGTTTTCATATTTGAAGGATATTTAACTAGTTTTTCAAAAATTACTTTAACTAGTTATTTATTCTTCATTTGGTAGTTTTTTCAATTTACAACTATTTTTAAATCTTATTTTTGAAAACTTCTACTCTTTAACGGCGGATGGTTGGGAGACCATGCCTTGTATGCCTAAATGAATTTCTTTATCATGTGCATGAATAGGGTGGATAGTTATGAGTTATACACTTGATCTTCAAGGAACTTTATATATGTATACTCATATTTGTTTCTTATATATATACTTCAAATCTCAATTAATATCAATTTCAATTGATATTTTCACTTTCATACATATATATGATTTGATTGTGCTTGTTTTACAAAATTTACATATTAAAACACAAATTATGTTTATGCTAAAACTTGACTTGACTTAATGTTAATTGGTTTCATAACAAGCTCATGCATTGTTTTCAATTGTTATTTCAATTGACTTTTTAATTAGTATCAAAATTTACAAGATATTTCATTGGTATCAAATTTGCTTTGTTAACTTAAGAAATTTCCAAATTTGTTTTTAAAAGTAATTTTTTAAAATTTGTTGATATTTATTGCCTATATGCAAGAGGAGCTTAACATCTTCTATATATATAGGTTCATGTTGAGTGTATCTCACATTGAGGAGCTTGATATCTCTTCTTTATGTGGTACACGTGTGTAGGGGGAGCTTAACATCTCCGATTATGCATGGTATATTATGCTTTATGTGGGTTAGGGTCTTGTCATCCCTTCTTCATGTAATGCATGTATGCATGGGAGCTAACTTTACGTCTCTCTTCTTCATGAATGTATATTACATATATATCTTTATTGTTTGATTTATTTTCACCCCTTTGTTAATGAATTGACAAAAAAGGGGAGAAGAATTTTTGAGATTTTATATATGCATGTTTGTTTTCTTTTTATGTAAAAAGGGGAAGAAGAATTTGGTGAGTTTATTTCATTGTTTATGCATATATGTTTGTGTTTATGCTCTTTATTGAATTCTTTTATTTTGTTTATTTCTATGCATGAGTTAAGGGGGAGCTTCTATGAAGCTTAACTTTAATCTATGCATATATAACTCCAATAGTTTTGTCATCATCAAAAAGGCGGAGATTGTTAGCCCAAAGGCCTATCGCTCTTGTTTTGATGATGATTAACTCATGTAGTTATAGTACTATTTATCTTGTGTTTATTTAGTCTCATATATTTGATCAAGATCTTATTAGGTGTTTAGGTTCAACAAAAAGATTCGAAGTCAAGTTTTGGAGCTAGCACGTGTTGATTTAAGAGCTCGCGCATCAATATTGCATCAAGTACTCAAGAGGAGTCTAGCTCATTGGATCAAGGTTTAGACCAAGTCAAGAAGGAGAAGAAGATTTTCAAGTGAAGATTTTCAAGAAGACTTTTGTTATGTTGTAAGTGTTAAGATTTATTTTTAAATAAAATTTAAAGGATAGATTAGCTGTGGATTGCTCAAGTTCATTTACACACTCAAAATTTATTTGTGTTTTCACAAAATAGTTTCAAGTTTTGAATTTATCAAAACTTATTTTAGAGCTTATTGTCAAAAACATAGATATTTCATCTCATATGTGTAGTAAATCATATCCATATATACTAAGCTTCAAAAGTGTTTAAGATATCTTGTTTTTGTATTTGGAGAAGTTTAGAAAAAAATCATTTTTCAATTTAGAGATTATTTTTGAAAATACAGATTTTTGTTTAAAGGCAAAATTTCTATATTACAAAATGGTTCAAAATATTTATAATATATGTTGAATTTTGATCAAAAATGTTTGTACATCAAAGTATTTCAATGAACCTATTTTTTTAGATTTTATGTGAATTTATGGGAATTATAAGGATCTATTTGACCAAGTTTTCAATCTAAATAGTTTGCTAACCAGGCTGTCTGGCGGTCGACCGAGCTAGAAGTCGGTCGACCGGGCCGTCGACTGACGTGCACAGAATGTGCACAGCCAGTTGACCGTCCAAAGAGCTTTGCTCTCTGGATCTAGCCTCGGTCGACCGGGCGGTCGACCGGCAGGCTACAATGGTCAAAAATTTGACCATTGTCCGGTCGACCGGCCGCAGGATTTCCTGCTGATTGGCCTGCAACGGCTAGATTTTGGGAGCCTATAAAATGGGGTTCCCTTGGGTTGTTTTCTACAAGATTCAAGAGAGTTTTTGAGCTATTTTTTCCTACCTATCTTAGAGGTTTTCTCCACTTGTTTTAGAGCTAATTCTTCCATATCAAAAGGAGTGCTTACAAGAGTGTTTTGCAAAAGTGATTTCTTGAGTTTTTCACCACAAAATCTATCCTAGTTTTCTCACACAATCTTGAGCTATCCATTGCTATATCAATCCTCTAGGGATTCTTGTTGTGAGAGTGTTTTTAGGTGATCCAAGTGTAGAGATCACCAAGTGTTCTACTTTGTATTTGAGGAGGCGAACTTGTGGGTTCGTGTTGTTTCGAGTTCTTGTGGGAGCTTGGTGTAGAGGTGCGGCCTCGACAAGTTAGTGTGCTTGCATGTGTTATTCTTGCAGGAACAAGAGAGGGACTAGTGAGTCCAAGAGTTCTAGTATGAACTCCTTATAGATGTTGCGGCACTGAGTGATCTGGTGGGATCTTTTTAGTGGAAATCCTTCATAGTGTTGAAGGCGGGGACGTAGAGCAAGGGTTCTCGAACATCGAAACAAAGCTCCGTGTTTGCGATTGCTCTCTCTATCTCTCACTTGCGTTTATATCTTGCATGCTTACATTGCCTATATTTTTATATGCTTGATATATCTTGTATTCTATTGTTATATTCTTGGGATTGTTTGCTCACACTTGTATTCAATCAAGAGAGCCATAGTGGTACCTCAACTCTTAATCTAGAAGAATCTTGAGGAGATAGTTCAGAGCCCTTCATTGGAAATTCAGTTACACTCTTGTATTATACTTGGTGTGTTTTACATAATAGTTTTAGTTTGCTTAAATAGTTTTTAATTTCACATTATTCATCATTAGATTAGCTAGTCATCTATTCACCCCCCTCTAGGTGACCTACATTAACGTCATCAACGCCTGCTCAGGAGAACAAGTGTGGCAACTATTCTTTGACGGAGTATCAAGGATGAACCCTGAGGGAAATATCATCACAGGTGTAGGGGTAGTACTTATCTCCCCATATAACTATGTGATCCCTCGTGCATTCTCGTTAACTGAGCCGTGTTCCAATAATGTCTTAGAATACAACACTCTCTTGATGGGGATGCAACTTTCTGAAGAGATTGGAGTCAAAAATCTCAGGGCATATGCTGATTCAAAGCTCATCGTCAACCAGTTTCGAGGGAGTACGAAGTCCGAAATGAAGACTTGGTACCCTATCACAATGTGACTGTTGTCATGACAGAGAAGTTTGAAAACTTCTACATTGACCATGTACCACATCAGCAAAATATGCTTGTAGATGCACTTGTCTCTCGCTGCTTTATTTGCCCTTCCAGTCGGAACTACAGAGAGGGTGCTTATCTACAGTCACAAATTGTACTGTAGCGTCGCCCTTAAAGACAATAAAACTCTAAGAAGTGACCTTCAAGTCAAAGAGGTTCTTGGGACTTCGACAAGTCTCGAACCTAGAGACTGGCAATTCTCTTACATCGACTTCATCTTATATGGCATATTGCCTGACGATCCCAAGGAGGCAACTGCCATCAGAAGGAAAGTCCCTCGATTCTGTTACAATGCGATCATGCAAACATTCGATCGCCGATTGTATGATAGAATCCTACTCCGGTGCCTTTCATACAAAGAGGCACGACAGGCGTTCAAAGAAGCTCATGACGGTGTGTGCGGATCTCACCAACCCGGATCCAAGCTCGGAGACCGGCTTAGAAGACTTGGCTATTAGTGGCCGAAAATGATTTTTGACGCCATCACCTATGCTAAGCGATGCCATGCATGTCAGATCCACGATAACTTCGTCCATCAAGCACCAGGACATCTTCACCAACATCCTCTTCATGGCCATTTGAGATGTGAAGAATGAATGTTATTAGACCCGTCAACCCTCCAATATCCAAAGGACATCGCTTCATCTTGGCCATAACGCATTACTTCTCTAAATGGGCTGAAACTGTTCCCTGAAGGAAGTAAAGACACCAAACATGATCAAGTCATCAAGCATCACGTGCTCTATCGCTTTGGTGTACCCCTGCGAATCATCCACGATAACGGGCCCCAATTCGTCAGCCAAGCATTCGAAAGATTCTGTAATAAATTCAGGATTCAAAGTGTGTCATCAATGGTATACTATCCAGCCGCTAATGGCCTTGCAGAAGTCTTCAATAAGACTATTGAAAAGCTTCTCAAGAAATTTGTCTCGAAAAGTCAACATGTCTGGGATGACAAATTAGGCGAATGCTTATAGGCTTACCGCACAATGGTGAGAACCCCGATGAAAGCCACGCCATTTTTTTTAGTGTACGGATGTGAAGCTATAATCCCACTGGAGATCCAGATCCCATCTTTATGAGTCATTTTGACAGCCAAGATGGCAGATGAGGAAAAGCATCAATTGCACCTCTAGCAGTTGAAGATTTAGATGACAAACATCTGCAAGTCCAACAACAAATCAAGCTCTATCAAGCTAGAATTTTCAGAGCCTTCAATAAGAAAGTCAAAGAACGAATTTTCAAGAAAGGCAACCTAGTCTTAGCAGTTAGAAGACCTATGGTTATGACATATAAGGCAAAAGGAAAGTTTCAACTCAAATGGGAAGTATCATTTGTAGTAGAGTTAGTCTACTCAAATGCAGCATACCGCCTCATAACTCCGAACGGTGATACGCTCATGATGCATATCAACGACAGGTTCTTGAAGAAGTACTATCTTTAGAGGGACTCTTCTCATGATCAGGTTAACATTACACCTCTGATCAAAGCTTCAAGATCCAAGATGTTTGGAAGAGCGCCAAAGAAGAGCTTCTTTCTTCAATGGATTAGATCTCGGTCGATCGACGCCGAGCCAACCAAACATTATTGACATCGCGATGTATGATGTTAATATTAAAGAGACAAAGTTAGAAACTTCAATTTAGCCTTGTCACTCTTCTCATGATCAGGTTAACATTACACCTCTGTACACCTCTGGTCAAAGCTTCGGGACCTAAGATATTTGGAAGAGCTCCTTCCTTCAACAGATCACATTATGGTCGATCGTTGCTGAGCCGACCGAACATTATAACAACACGACGCATGATGTTAATATTGAAGAGACAAAGTGTGAAACTTCAGTTTTAGCTTTCTCACTTTTCTCATAATGAAGTTAATACAACACCTTTAATTGAAACTTCACCCTGATCAATCAAATAAATTAGGGTTTGAAAGCCAAAATGTTTGGAAGAGCGCCAAAGAAGAGCTTCTCCCTTCAACGGATCATATCATGGTCGATCGACGTCAAACCGATCGAACTTGGGTGACATCACGATGCATGATGTTAACATTGAAGAAAAGCAAAGGCAAAATATCAAGTTTTAACCTCGTCACTTTCTCTACATGCACCTATCTTCAACTTAGAAGAATAGGTTATATTTTGAAGTCGAGCATGCCTAAGCATCAAGAAAAATGGCTTCTCTAGTCTGACTTTTCCATATGTAATGGCGGCATACCTTCTTGCCCCTGTTCGACCGATCAAAGCTCGACCATAAAAGGTCTGAACGATCAGATGGAGGATCAAATGAGTTTATCTGAGACTTATCAAGCTAAACTCATTGAAGAAGGTTCATGATGCACCTTTGTAGAACCTTTTCATTGTGACCCCCAGCTTACTTGCAGGAGACCACCCTACATCTGATGCCTCCGACGGCTAAAGGATAGAGGGAGTAGTTAGCCTTTAAGTCCAGCAAAAAAAATCCTCAACAACTCATCATGCTGAGGGAAATAACATGACTAGCCAACTCAAATGATAGTTGGAAACGCATACCAAATCCATTGGTAGTTGAGGGTTTGCTAAACATTCTTAAGGACCTGATCCCGCTTTTTCCTCCAAAATCCCTTACCAATTTCTATCCATGGAATGGCAAGACCTAAAAAAGATTGTAATTGTTTCCCAGCGAAATAATCACAAATCAAACATGTCAAGTTAATATTATATCTCTGGCATACCCCATTATTAAGTAACATTGTACCTCTAACAGTGATTTCCTTCAATATCCCCAGTGGATAAAATTTCAACTTGTCAATTCTCTTCAATAGAATGATAAGACCACTAAATTGCTAAAATCGCAAAATCCCTCAGTTAAGTTAAATACTACATTGCTTTTAATGCAATCAAAATTGCTGTTAAGTTAACATTATACCTCTAACAGTGATTTTCTTCAATATCCCTAGCGGATAAAATTTTAACTTGTCAATTCTCTTCAATAGAATGACAAGCTCACTAAATTGCTAAAATCGCAAAATCTCTCGGTTTAGTGAAATACTACATCTCTAATCAAGATTGCTCATATCACAATCGAAATCACTATTAAGTTAACATTATACTTCTAACAGTGATTTCCTTCAATATCCCCAGCGGATAAAATTTTAACTTTTCTATTCTCTTCAATAGAATGACAAGTTTACTAAATTGCTCAAATCATGAAAGCTCTCGGTCAAGTTAATATCACACCTCTGACTAAAATTGCTCACATTGTAATATAAGTCCCTGTTAAGTTAATATTATGCCCATGACAGTGATTTTCTCTACGAAAACGAGACATTCGATGCCAAGTTAAATATCACACCTCCAACATCCATTTCATTGTTAAGCTAAATACTACACCTATGACAATGATCCTCCCTCAATCTTTCTTATCGAAGCCGAGATGTCAAATGCTAAGTTAATATCACACCTCTAGTATTCACCTCGCTGTTAAGTTAATATTAACCTATGATAGCGATTTTCTCAGTTTTCACAATGAAAATGAGATCTCCTAAAAGCTAAGTTAATATCACACCCCTAGCATTCACCTTCTTGTCAAGTTAATATCACACCTCTGACAATTCAATTTGCTTCCAATTGTAAATCCTAACCCATCATGTTAACATTACACCTCTGATAGTAAAATTCATAAATCCCTAGTGGATTTAACTCCACTTGTTGTTCTCATCAATAGAATAGCAAGTCCACAAACTTCGTTCAAATCATGATTTAACTCTGTCAAGTTAACATCACACCTCTGACAGTAACCTGTTCAAATTCCTTAAACAGAGTTTCAAAACTTTTTGCTATGTTAATTATCACCTCTAGCAAATCAAAAGCAACCACTTTCATTTGTCTAATTTTTAAAACACAAAAAGAAATTCAAGACAAGAAGAAGACAAAATTATCACTTTTATTTATATCAAAATTTAAAAGTGATACAAACACTCTCTTATTCAATAAGATATAGTGTTACAAAAAAAGGGAACATGAAGTCATTCTTACTTAGCGAGAGACTGTATTTGCTCCTTAAGATGTTAGATATCCCTTCAGCATGCCTTTTTTCCACCGTAGCCAGGGCTTGGACTTGCGACTTTTCTTTTGACAAAAGCTTCTTCGCAGTGAGCTACATCTAACTCCAAAAAGAAATTAAGAGACAATGTCTCTTCATATTCAACAATGACGAAATCTTCAAAAGGAGTCAAGCGACAGTGTCTCTTCATGTTTAACATTCCCTACTGTAGAAAAAAACCTCTTGAGGGGAAGCATAGTCCATCAGGGTTGCGGCAACAATGTGCCAGAGGAAGAAGCGATGCTCTTTGACTATGGAGTCATTTGATAGTGACAATCTTTGAAGAAGATTACGAAAATCATTAAAGCTTTGGATTCTTTTGAAAACTCCAGAACCTCGAAGGTTCTTCAGATATGTGCCTGAGAAAGAAGATAGTCAAAATGAATGACTGTTAAGAAACCCGAAGCCTTTTTATAGGCTTTCCAAGGGTCTTAATTAAACATGAACCTCAGAGCCCTTCTTAAAAAACCCTTAATGACCTTAATTCGCGGCATGAATCCCAATCAAATCTGAGCAAGACACGTGTCTAACACAATATTCGAGTTTAAGTGATATTCACGCCTGAAAGATCTCAGCGATCTTTGGATCTCCAAGATAGACCCGTGTTCTGCTCAGCAACGTGAGGGTCGCGTTGACAAAGCAAAGAAATGCAAAGATCACCGGATCTGTGTTCTGCTCATCAACGTGAGGATCGCGTTCGCAAATCAAACACAGACTTGTGAGATCGCGTCGATTGTTCAACTTCAACAGGAGTTTCAAAACTTCAAAAAGAAGCTAAGAGGACAGAGCCTCTTCATGTTCATAATAATGGTGAAAGCCATTTGAAGACTTTTACCTAAAATGGGGACTTCTTGAGGAGGAGCACCACTAATTTGAGACTCAGCAGCGGTGGTGCTAGAGGAGAAAGTGATAGTCTATACTTTTGGAGCCATGAGCACGGTTAAATCTTCAAAAAGATTGGAAAAAGCTTAGAGTTTTATGGGTTCTGAGAAAGCTTGAGAGCTTTAGATGCGGGTCTAATCGAAAATGATGAACAGTCAAAGTGAATTGATTATTGAAAGAGCCGGATCTTTTATAGGCCTTTCAGTGGTCGAGATACATGACGCGTATTTTTGAGCTCAATCTGAGCCAAACACACATACAATGCGGCGCCTGCATTTGCATCTGGAAGCATCTAACGCGAACTTCGCATTTTGAGAGTCGCGTCTCTACGGCAATTGAGAGCCGCATCTCTACAGCAATTGAGAGCAGCGTCTCCACAGTCTCAACTTCATTGAAGTTCGCATCTCCACTTGATCAGCATGATGACCACGTCTATGAGGGTTGCGTTTTTTACAAATAAAGAGTATGTCTCTACTTTTGCAATCAGTTCAACAATACACTGACAAAAATGACCGACAACTCTACTGGTTTAATAGTACACCGATAAACAACTAGAGCTCATGACAAGTACTAGACTGAGTTTTCTAAGACACTTGTGATGATCTTTCCTAGAAGCTTCAAGCTGCTCAATAGTACACTCACAAAGACCTCAATCCAAATAGGATCAAGCTCAAAGCATCTCAAAAGATTACCAGTCTAATCATGGGAAGCCTGAAATCATCTGAAGTCTAAAGTGTTTCAAAATCCGTCCCAGTCAACTGCAGAGTTTCAAAAACTTTGGAGGGAGTTTTGTATGTTGTCTAAAAATCACTAAGGATAAGTCATCAGACGCGAACCTTACTTCAATGCGAAGGTCGCGTTTCAAACTAAAACGAGGACCTCGCATCCAAAGAAGCATGAAGACTTCAGACGCGGGCCTGAGTAGACTCACATCCAACGCGAGTCTGAGAAACTCTGCGTCCCATCCAACGCGAGTCTGAGAAACTTCGCATCTCACGCGGGTCTAAGCAACCCCGCGTTCCATTTCAAGCACAAGTCTGAGCAACTCAGCACTCTAACACAGACGTGGGTCTGAGAAACCCTTCGTCTTACTTCAAATGCGAGTCTGAGCAACTCCGCATTCTAACTGAGATGCCTGTATCTACAACAAGCAAAGCGAGATCCGCGTCCAACGCAAGATCCGCGTTTCTGTTATAACTGATCCCCATTACTGGGTCAATTAACTCCCCATGTAATGTGAGAGTTAATTCCCATTATGGTAGGATTTTAGGGGACAACAAAACCCCTATGACTCTCTATAAATAGCCTGAGGAGCTATGAAGAAGGGGGAGGTTATTCTGAGATTGGGAGCTGAGAATTCTCAAATTAAAAACTTTTTGCTTTTTGGGGGGAGAGAGAGAGAGAGAGAGAAAAAGAGTAATCAGTGGACTCTAAACACTTAGTGTGTTAAAAATAAAGCTCCCATCTAATTGATCTCTTGAGAGGGTCCTGAAGAGAAGCTGAACAGTCGACCGGTCAATGGAGAACAAGAATCACTCTCCATCGCCACACGAAGAACCCAGCCTTAAACATAAGGGAAAACCAGTTTTTTTCCCCTCTTTTGTAATCGAGATTGTTCTATTGTAACTTTTTAGCCACTCAAAGAAACTTTACATCGACCAATTTTTCGACCAAACAACCCATAATACGAAATTTACAAAGATCAAGTTTGCAATATTTGATACCTGGTAGAACACTTTTTTTGTGTAGGACTTGAGGACCTCGCTCGCTCATGTATCCAAGACGCATATGCCAAAATCTTGTAGTATCCTCCTTCTCTATTGCTACTGAAGCATCACCAATAATAATGCTTCTTGTCAACTTGTACAAGTTTGCCATTTGTTCTTCTTTGAGAATCATCATGGAGCCTCTATTAACTTTGATTCCTCCATCTGCACTAGGAAACTTGTACCCTCGAGCTTCCAAAGCTCCTAACAACAGAAGATTCTTTTTTAAATTCAGAACATGTTGAACGTGTTGGCCCAAAAGCCATTAGCCCTAGTTTTGATGATAACAGAACATATATAGTTATGTTATTAACAATTTTGTTTAATAAGTTTCAAGTTAACTGTTTGTTACATTTCTGCTCCATCACAAGACTCACACATTTGGAAGCCAAGAAGATGTAGATCCCAGAGCCTGAGAACAAATATAAAAGCTCAAGGATCAAGTATTCTACAGAAGACTATTTCAAGATTTGTATCTTTAGTTTTTGTATTTTAGATAAAATTTATAGTCATTTGTTAAAACCAAGATTACATAGGTTGATAGCTTTTGGGATTGGCACACACATATTTCACACTCCATTGTGTTTTCAACAAGAGTTCATAACTATACTCTTTATCATTTTCAAAATCAAGTTTCGAAAAAACAAGTTAAAAAAATCAGGTTTTTGATTTAGAAAAGAATTTTGTCAAAAATGGTTCTACCTTTATTTTGTGTTGATCTATGATCACATACTAGTTCTTCAAGTCCCTATAACTCTATTTTACATTTAAGATCAAAAGATATTTTATCAGAAAAAGAATGGTTTCAAAAGATCTCCAAAACTTGACTTTGGTCCTTCGTCGGTCGACCGGATGGTCGATCGTAGGCAGAGCAAAATTGCTCTGTCAGTCGACCAGGAAGTCGACCGACATGCATCAAAGTGCATGTGTGCACTTCGGTCGACCGGGCGGTCGAACGACTGCAAGAGCTTTACTCTCGGTTGGGTCCGATCGACTGATAGAGAGTTTAACTCTCTGGTTGGGAACATCGGTCGACCGTTCGGTCGGCTGCTATCCAGAATGGTCGAAAATTCGACTGTTGACGGTCGACCAACAGAAGAGTTTTCTTCTGAAATTTTTCCCAACGACTAATTTCTGTTTTGTCTTTTTCTCAGTCTTGTCCCAACGGCTCTTTTGGGTTTTTTACTCATATTTTCATCCCCTATAAATAGTGGGACTATGGAATTACTCAACAACAAGATTTCTAAAGCTTAGATCAAGTCTTTACAAGGTTTAGCTTTTTTCATAAAAGATTTCTTTTTGAGCCTTAAATTCCAAAATTCTAGTTTTTAGCTTGAGCCCTCTCTCACATCTTTACAAGCTATTTTCACTACACAATTCTAAAGAGTTTCACTTCCTCATCTTGGTTATAGGATTGTACTTGTGAGCCATTTGTGATCAAGAGTTGATCACCGTTTTCCTTCTATTGAGAAGTTGTAGAGGTTGCGGCCTCAAGTGAGTTAGTGAGATTCGTGTTGGGGTTGCGGCACCGCGAGAGAGGACTAATGAGTCCATTGAGTTCTAGTGAGAACTTGTAACGGTTGACGATCTAGTAAGATCGGTCATAGTGAAAATCCTTTATAGTGTTGAAGGCAGGGGCGTAGAGCAGTGGCTCGAACCTCAAAACAAATCATTGTGTTTGTGATTGCTTACTCTTTCTCTCTTCACTCTGCTCTATCTTTACTTGCACTCTAATATTGTTTACTCTTTTGCAAGTATCTCTTAAGTTGTATTTGATATTTGTTGGATTGCTAACAAGTAATTTTTAATTTCGTATTATTTGTCATTTAGTATTGCCATCACTTATTCACCCCATCTAGGTGATTTTCAATTAGTATCAGAGCCTAACCCTAGTTTTTGATTTAACCACCTTAGGAAGATCCTCTTTCATTTGGCTATATTCATTTATTACATTTGCTACTTATTTGTGCACTCATACTTGTTTTCATGGCATCACACGACTTCTCTAGTATCAAGTCCCCACCCAAATTTGATGGGTTGAACTTTCCCATTTGGAAGGTCAAAATGAACCTATTCCTTAAGTTCCTAGGAGTTAGAGTTACCAAGGTCATTATCAAAGAATTTGTTGAACCTTACGGTGATGAGGATACATGATCCGAAGCAACCGCTCAGGACTATAAGACCAATACTAAAGCCCAATATGCACTTACATAAGTATTAAATGATGATGATCTTTCTCATGTAATAAATTGTAAATCCACTTATAAAGTTTAGAATGATCTTATCATTACTCATGAGGGAACATCGTAAGTCAAGAGATCTAAAGTTTACTTGCTCCGTTCTCAATATGAGATTTCTATATGCTTGAAAATGAATGTATAAATGAGATGCTTACTCGGTTCACCAAAATCACTAATGGTTTATCTTCTTTAAGTGACACCATTGACAATGACCAAAAGATCCAGAAGGTCATTAGAGCTCTTCCCAAAGCTTGGGGAGTTAAGACAACAACCCTCAAGGAGCTCAACAATAGAGAGGAGATGGACTTCTCCGGCTTCATTGGAAATCTCAAAACCCATGAGATGGAAATGAAGGTGAGAGAAGAAAGGGAGACCCTAAATAAGAAAGCAATAGCTTTCAAGGCTACTCCATCATCCTTTGATGAAGAAGAATCGTTGGAAGACGGCGATGAGAATTTTCCTATGATCATTAGGAAAGTGGGCAAAATGTTTTACAAGAAAGAAAAGCAAAGCAACTTCCGAAGAGGAAGACATCAAGGAAGGTTTGAAAAGAAGAATCAGGAGACGGGTTCTTGCCTTCATTGCAAGAAGACGGGGCATCTAATTACGGATTTACCCTCACTTCAAGCCACTACCTCCAAGAACGTGTATAAGAAAAAGAAGGCAATGGTGGCCACCTGGGATGATTCGGAGACAGATTCTGAAGAGGGGATTAACCCCGCACATGTTTGCTTCATGGCAAACGGTGAAGAAGCTTCCAAGATAAATCTCGAAAGCTCCTTAGAAGATAATGATTTAACCATGGATGAACTAGCACAATTCTTTGAAGAATTGCAAAATAGATATAAATTGTCTCTTGCACAAAATAAAAAATTGAAAAAAGAAAATGATTTTCTAAAGAATAAACTAGAAATTGTTTTTAATGAGAAAAATGACTTATCCATTTCTTTTGAGAAAATGAAAAAGGATTTTGAAAATTACAAACTTATTTGTAAGGGTAAAAGTCCAAATATTACTTATAATAAAATGAATTTTCGGATATCCCAAAACATATTGATGTTTTGGATATCACTTTGAAAAAGTGTGTTTTTGATATGAACAAATGTGCATCTATGTTTCCAAAGCGAAAAACCCAAATAAAACATACATCTCATTCATCTAACACACACCATAAAAGCCACGCATACACACATAAACATAAGCATGCTTTCATTATGGAAAAGTGTACATATGTGCACATTGTGGATGCAAAGGCCATATAGCAAAATTTTGTTATGCTAAGTTAAATATGCTTGATAAAAATGTTTGGGTTCGAGAAAGCACTAACCCCATAGGACTCAAAAAGATTTGGGTACCAAAAAATACACCAAACTTAATTGATGCAGGTGTGTTGGTCTCTTCCAAGATAGGGGGAGATGGTGCCTTGGTGGTTGATGCATCGAAACTCAACAGATCAACTGTCACATTGCATCGCTATCAAAAGGCACTTATTTTGGAGATTACTTGTGTTGTGGTAACTTCTCCACTTGAAAATTTCATTTCTAGCAAGATCTTTGCATGTATAGGGTCAGCTAGATTCTTTTTGTGGTAACATACTTTAGTTATGTAGACTTGCATATTCTTATTTTTGTGTCTCGACTATATTTGAGCTAGTTTATTATCTTTGCTTTTATTCCATACTAGCTATGTTTGATTGTCCATGTGTAGAATATTTTTTTTGATAAATATTTTTTATGTGTGTATATATATATATTGTCAATATGAATGTTTCATTTTGTATTTAAACCATATTTAAGCAAATAAATCTAGTTAGCAATTGCGCGCCTCAACTCTTATGTAGAGGAATGACGAGGAGAAGTTCAGAAATCGTAAAGGGTATTCGGCTTCATTATCTTAATTTATTGCTTAATTTATGAGTTAATTATTGAAAATTATATTGTTAATTTAATAATAATAATATAAAACATTTTGTGAGTTATTCATGCCTATAAGATTTCTGGTATAATTCCCTTAATTTTGGTATAAAAATATACAAAGATAAATTATTTTTCATAACCCTTAAAATCTTATTTTTAATAATTATTTTTAGGCTGCCGGTCGACTGACCGGTCGATCAAGTTGATTTGGCATAATACCGGTCGACCGTGCGGTCGACCAAAGTAGCCTGGCATTCAAAAAAATTATTTTGGCCTAAAACTGGTCGACCGACCGGTCGACCAACTATAGCCGAGATTGCTCTCAGTATGCCCCGGTCGACTGGGCGGTCGACCGAGGTTCGGGTTTGGCTGCTATTTACCCGATTTTAAAAACCCTAATATCTAAATCTCTCCCATTCCATCCTCCTTCACTGACACTCTCTTCCTCTCCTCACCATTTTACTTCACCACAACTCACTCTAATCCTTCCATAACACCTTTACTCCAAAATCCAACCATAAAAATTTGTTAAAATTCTTTTTAGCCTCCAGATCTGCTGATTCAAGGAATTTATTTGGGGATTTCAAGGTATAATCTCCTTTCTTCCTGAATCTTCTTAATTTTCTTAGTTTTTCTAGTTAATCCTTCCATATTCGTGCCAAATCTCTGATTATTATCCTCAATATGTCTAAAAGATCAAGATCTGGAAAGGGTAAAACACCTAAATCATCGTCAAATCCTTTGTCTCTCAAAATGCATCACATAGATTCTCTGTTATTCACAACAAATATGTTATCTCTGGTAGGACAGCAGTGCTTGCTGATTTTAAGCACCTAAATCTTACCATCATCTTGAGTACAAGTTCACTTGAACATCTTGTCACAATTAAAGAACCTGTCTACCCTGAACTTGTACACTACTTTTACTCTAACCTGTCTTTTCAAAATGATCACATCAGGTCTAGTGTCTTGGGTAAGGATATAAATATTTTCCTAGAATGATTTGCCCATCTACTACACCTCTCCTGTGAGGGGGTAAATATTTATAATGTTGATTTTTATGAATTTGAATATCCTGATGGTGAATCTGCCCTCACCGCATCTTTGTTGCTTCACAATGAAGAAAACCTTGCTCTTCTTAGGAATGAGGAGGTGAATTACTATACTCTCACCGCTCAATTTCTGGCCAAGATAGTGTTCTATAATCTCCTGTCAAAATCAGAAAAATATAGTCATGCTCGGGGTTCAGCTCCACTCCTGGTCTATTGCCTTCTGAAAGGCATTAGAGTAAACATTCCTAAACCCATCATCGATTATATGGCCTCCGAACATCTCCTGATCCCAACCGGCACTTGCCCTTTAGGATGCTCATCACTCGTCTCCTAAAGCAACTCAAATTTGATCTGTCCACTGAACGGTCCTTCGAACCGTCAGTTGACATCAACAACACACTTCTTTAAAGGATGCGTGCTACGGAGCGTGTTCCTACTTCTCAACCCCCTCCTATCATTCCTGCTGTTGTTCCAGGATCTTCCTCTGCATCTTCTGCATTCTTTGATCCATATTCAGCCCTTTCTGCTCAGCTTCAGGAGCATGACCTGAAGATGTATGCTAACTTCCAGCGGATGGAGCAAAGAGTGGATAATGATCTGCAGTACATCTGCACCTCCATTCGATATCTTCTGACATGTGTTGACGACACCTACAGTAGGAATGATTGGCCTGTTCCACTTCCGAGAGGCCACTCGCAGCCCCTTCCTACGACGGGTCCTCCATTCGATACATGGGTACCTCCTCCAGTTATTTCCGAGGCACCGGCACCTCCAGAAGATCCAAACTTTCAGGAGGAATGACCCCTTTTGTTGATGACAAAAAGGGGGAGAGATTTTATGGAGTTATCCTTGGGTTTTTATCTTTGGGTGTTTTTATCTAGGGTATTTTATTTGTGTTATGTATCATTGGATTTATATATTCATGGATATGTGTTTTGTTACATTGTAGTATCTGATGTGAAAAACACCTAGAGGGGGGTGAATAGGTGTAATGCTAATCTAGAAACTAAATGTGCTAAATGCAGAAGCTTAAACAAATTTGCAACACACTTAGTACAACACACAAGTGTAGCCGAATTCCCCGTGAAGGGCTCTGAACTAACTCCTCTTAATTCCCCTAAATATGGGTTGAGGTGCTATATGAAGCTCTTGTGGTTAAGTACAAATGAGGCACACACACAAGCAAGCCAAGCATATAAGTATGAGCAATATGAAATAATGCAAGGCATAACACAAGTATGAATGATATGGCAATATGAATAATGTAATGCACAATTAAAAGAGAGAGAGAGTTAGAGAGACAATGGATCAAACGCTAACAACAAGATATGTTTCGAGGTTCGAGCCCCTAACTCTACATCCCCGCCTTCACCACCGTGAAGGATTTTCAATCCACTATCTCCCACCAAGGGAACCTCCACCGAGGAGGATTTGTAACAACAAGGGAGTACCGAACTCCTCTCTCAAACACCACCTCACAACCGAGGGGTAGGCCCGTAGCCAAACAACCTCTACCGAAGAGGGTTACAACCAATCTCCACCTCTCACTAGAGGGAGCAAACCACAAGCCTCAACCTCTACCAAAGAGGGAGCAAATACCAACCCAATACAACAACCTCAACCTCTACCAAAGAGGGAGCAACACAAGAAATCAAGGGTTTACAACAAGTGGTATGTCTCAACCACAAACCTCTTTCCTTTTTCCACAAACAAAGATCCTAAATAGAATAGGATAGAAGATAAGCTCAAGTGTGAAAAACAAGTGTTTTGATCAAAGAAATTCTCTTGGGAAAACACCAAAAATGATATAGAAATTTTAGCTCAAAAACAATTCCTAAAACCTAATTTCTTTGAAATAAAACAAAACACTTAAAACAAATGAATGAAGCTTTTTGGCACAAAAACTATTTTGAAAACTTATTTAAAACACTGAAGGTATCAGGAAATTTTGGCTCTTAAAATCTTAGTTAAAAACACCAAGCAATAGGGTATTTATAGCCCCAAAACAAAACTAGCCGTTAGGCTGATCTGGCAGCCTGACAGGCCTAGCGATCGGCCGACCGGCCGACCGCCAACGGTCAGAAATGTGACCGTTGGGGCAACCTGGTCGACCGCCTGGCCGACCGAAATAAACAGAGAGCACTGCTCTCAGTTATGGTTGACCGCCCGGTCGGCCGTCCCATTGTGTGCCAGACGTGCACGATTCTGTGCACGTCGGTCGACCGTACGGGTCGACCGGCCTATGGTTCGGTCGACCCCACGGTCGACCGGCCTGGCCTGACAGACAGGTCTGGGTCTAAAACTAGTTTAAAACATATCTTGAAAAAATCTTTTAATAACTTCTAAAAATCCCAAAAATATTTTTATCATATTGCATTGATATATAAACATGTGATAAACATTTCTACTCAAATATCAAGCATATGAAACCATTTTTGTTTCTTAACATTTTTACCAAAAACCAAAACATGTATTTTTATCAAACTTGGATTTTTCAATACATGAATAGGAAAGTCAAAATAAGTTTGTTTAAAAGTTAAGCATGCATGTATAGAATGAAACAACTATACATATATCAATTAAACTTGTTTTGATCAACTATTCATGAAAACCAAAAACCAAACATAAAACGTGTGTGTTTGTGCACTTGAGCATATCAACTATACTAAGCTTTACACATGGATCTAAAACACACTAAATTCTATGATACCTAAGTCTTCTTGACGATCTTCATCTTCAAGTCGACTTGGTCCAAACACCGTGATCCAACGAGCATGGCTATGTATCATCTTGACGCTCGGGCTCGGGAATCACCAAGTGAAGGCTTCCAAACTCCTCTTTTTGAAGCAATCACCAACTAATATCTTGCTTAATGATCTGAAACTAAAATCACAAGATTATTAGTAAACATAACTACATGAGTTAATCATCATCAAAACTAGAGAGGAAGGCCTCCGGGCCAACAATCTCCCCCTTTTTGATGATGACAAAACTCATGGAGTTATAAATGCATGGATTAAAGTTAAGCTTCAAAGAAGCTCCCCCTTAACTCATGCATAAAACAAATAAACAATAAATATGCAATGAATGACAATGCATAATCATGCGTAAATAATAAAAGGCTCTAGATACCAAAGAAATGTTCAAAAACAAAACATGCTCTAGATACCTATTAAAATTAAACTAAATTAAACTTAATAAATGCAAAAACATAAATATGCATATATAAAACACGTACCAATCATGCATTGATTTTGATTTTGAGTTTTATATATGCATGTTAAACTCTCAAATAATTCTCCCCCTTTTGTCAATCATCAACAAAGGGGTAAACAATCAAAACAAAACAAAATTTTCTCCCCTTTTTAATACAAAGAAACAATCATCAATAAAGGGGTTACGATCAATAAGATATCAAAGAAAAAGATATGACAATGTAGCATCTTGATATCAATTGAAAGTAAACATAAAACAATCAATAAATGGTATATGCTATATACATTCATGAAGAGGAAGACGCTAAGTTAACTTTCCTACACATATGCATTATATGAAGAAGGGATGATAAGCCCCAATTCACATAACACATATAGGCAACATAAATCAAAAACTTTGAATTTTTCTTTAAACAAAATTTTTATTTTTGATATCAATTAGAAACAATGATGAGATTTATTGATACCAATTTAAACTTTATATTCTACCATAGTAAGGGAGTGGAAATACAAATACCAATTGAAATAAGAAAATTGAATTTTCTCCCCCTTTATGAAATACAAACTAAACACATGCATAAGCTTGTTTAAAGATATCAATTGAAAAACTAAATCAATTGAAATAAAGTTGAAACTCAAGCTTTAGCATAAACAAAATTTGTGCTCTAAGATATATGAATATAGTAGGCACAAACAAAACATATATGTATGAGAAATTAGATACCAATTGAAACTGATACCATTGAAATGAAAGCATACATACATACAAACATATGAGTATACAAGATGATCAAAATTGATACCAATTGAAAGAGTTCAATGATACCAATTGAGACAATAATAATAGCATGGTATAACTCATATTATCAAAACGAAGAATACGAACTAGTTTAAAAAATGGAAAGTTTTGTTAACTAGTACGAAATCCTTCAAGCAAGGAATAAACTAAAGATAATTTTCATAAAACACATGTAAATCACATTGTACTTAAAAACACTCAATATTCAATGAAGTTCATACATACTCATGAAAACATGCTTATGAGAAATATTTAAACGATGGTGAGTGTACAAGTATAATGTGTAACATGGCATTATGAAGATATGCAATTAAGCTCAAAATTCCTTGAAACATTAAAATCTAATTTTTTTTTTTCATACCAATTGAAAGTATACAATTAAGCTCAATTATTTATTGACAAATATAAAAATCTAAATTTTAATAAAAATTTACATTTCAAGGTATATGTATGTTTTGACAACACAAGAAGCATACATACACACAATTGAGTCCATAAATAAAGATTTGCATGAAAAGCAAATGACTCAAGGGGTATACATGTATATTTTAAAGTTTGGCAAAATAAACATATACATGAATTGAAATACACAATCATAGAATAAATCCAAAAATGGGAATATAAGTTTAGAATGCATGAATCATCAAAACTAGACTATACTAGCACATCTAATGGGTTCAAATAAGCATTCAAGCTCAAACATATATAGATTTATTTGTGGCCCACTATATGTAGAAGTATAAATCCTAGTGTTGACAAAACTAACATTTAAACTAATATTCACATCATGAAGCATCAAAACGAGATATAAATAAACATAATTAAAACAGATGTTGAGAATACAAAAGATTTTATCCATAGAAGGTGTGTATCTCATAAGCTAATTTAAGAATAATTAACTAGTATAAATTGATTTTAAAAAGAACTAGTTAAAGATCCTTCAAATACATCAAATCATATGTTTTTCATAAAACATAACTAATTACATAAAGATTCAATCACTCAAGGTCTATAAAGCTCAAAATGATCATGAATCTAAGTCATGAAAAATAAAGGAAAATGTGAGTGTTGAAAGATCATGTAAATGGCATTCTTATGAAACTAGTCATTGAAGCTCAAATGAAACATGAATATCAAACACATCAAAAATATTTTTCATAAAAACACTAATCTTCATGGTATATGTATGATTTATCCAAAACTAACAATACACATACATATCCCAAACATAAAAGAGTCTATCAAATGTATTTGCATGAAGGCAAGAGACTCACGGGTATACATGTATATTTATTAGTTTTGAATTCAAAATACATATACATGAAGTAAAGCATAAAAATTGGCAAAGCATGTATAAATGAGAATCATCAAGACTAGTCTATACATATGCATATAGTGAGTACAAATGAGCATGAAGTGCAATCATATATAAAATAAATGTAGCTCTCTATTTGTACATGTATAATACAAGTATTGATAAAAACTACATCTATGCATGTTTTTACCTCATGAAGCACATCAAAACATAAAACATGAACATGCTATGAATATGATAAATGAACTATCATGTACATAATAATAAGGAGTTAGAGATTTATACCAAAACGATGAGGCACCTCTCTAGTCTCCAAAACGAGGTGGTCCTCCCACCAAATATCCCTTGAAAGTGATGCATCCAAAAAGGTTCTCTTTAAGCACGGAACGCATCCACTCCAAGGTACCTATACTCTCACGTCATGTGAGAGCCCACACCTACATCAAATAAAGGAGGGGTGGTCTTTGGTACCCATATCTTATTGGGTCCATGAGGGTTAGTACCTTCTCTAACCCAAACAAATTTATTTGCTAAATTACAATCATGTATACGATCAAAACAAAATTTAGCAAGGTGGCCCTTACATCCACAATGTGTACAAGTGTACACATGAGCATACATGTGATGATGGTGTCCGTGAGGAGCATGTGTATGCCGTGAAGGGTGTGCATGAAAAGATGGAACTTGTTTCTTTCGAAACAAAGTTTCCAATCGTGTATGCCCAACAACACATTGGCCCAAAGTGGAGCCCAAACAATCTACTCTCATCTTTAACAAACAAAATCATCATTAATTCTAGAAGAAGAGGTACATGCAATAGGTAGACTAGATGAAGAGGCTACACTAGCATGGCAAACATGTGCATCTATATTATTTTTCAAAACAATATTTTTCTTTAAACAAACTTCTAAATCATTTGAAATAGAAATTATTTTATATTTCAAAGAAACATTTTCCTTTAAAACAAAATCAATTTTTGAAGACAAGTTTTCGTTTTTCTTTAAAATAGCATGGCAATCATTTTTAGATTTTAAAATTCATTTTCTTTTAGTGCAAGGTCTAATTGAGATCTCAATGAATCCCTTTCATTATAGACCTCAACCTTCTCTTGCAAAACCTTGTCAAGTTTAGAAGACAATTTTTCATCTTCTTTATTTAAAGCAAATGTCTTCTTTTTCAAAATGTTATATTTTTCTATTAATTTTTCACACACAATAGATAGTTCTTCATTTAAAGCATGGGGATCAATATTATCATCACATGAAGAACTAGCATCAAAACTATCTAGTTGAGATTCCGATTGTACCTCAAGGGAGTCATTCCCTTGGACCATGAAGCATTGAGAATCGGATTCTCCACTAGACTCCTCCGGTTGGATTGGCAATTGAAGCTTGGAGGTGGTGGTTGTCAACATATTCCACACTGCAAATGCAGAATCAAAGTTAGAAGCAAGCATAAGATATTCTTTATTTAATGTGCTTCTAATGGCCTCAAGGGCTTGTGCATTGGCCCCTATATGCTTGCGGTCACCAAGATAACATTTCTTGGTAGCGGCAAGGAAAACATGCAATCCTAGGGTCTTTAGGTACATGGACATCCTATACTTCCAAACAACAATGTTGGAAGGGTCAAAACTAGGTGGGGTCATGAAGTCTATGGTAAACTATATGAGTGCAAACAAGCAAATGCAAATGAAGATTAGCAAAACAAGAATCTCACTCCTAGGATGTTAAGCCTACAGTATCAGGAGCGTTGGCTCTGATACCAATTGAAAAACACCTAGAGGGGGTGAATAGGTGTAAATGCTAATCTAGAAACTAAATGCGCTAAATGCGAAAGCTTAAACAAATTTGCAACACACTTAGTACAACACACAAGTGTAGCCGAATTCCCCGTAAAGGGCTCTGAACTAACTCCTCTTGATTCCCCTAAATATGGGTTGAGGTGCTATATGAAGCTCTTGTGGTTAAGTACAAGTGAGGCACACACACAAGCAAGCCAAGCATATAAGTATGAGCAATATGAAATAATGCAAGGCACAACACAAGTATGAATGATATGGCAATATGAATAATGTAATGCACAATTAAAAGAGAGAGAGAGTTAGAGAGACAATGGATCAAACGCTAACAATAAGATATGTTTCGAGGTTCGAGCCCCTAGCTCTACATCCCCGCCTTCACCACCGTGAAGGATTTCCAATCCACTATCTCCCACCGAGGGAACCTCCACCGAGGAGGATTTGTAACAACAAGGGAGTACGAACTCCTCTCTCAAACACCGCCTCACAACCGAGGGGTAGGCCCGTAGCCAAACAACAACCAACACCTCTACCGAAGAGGGTTACAACCAATCTCCACCTGTCACTAGAGGGAGCAAACCACAAGCCTCAACCTCTACCAAAGAGGGAGCAACACAAGAAATCAAGGGTTACAACAAGTGGTATGTCTCAACCACAAACCTCTTTCCTTTTTCCACAAACAAAGATCCTAAATAGAATAGGATAGAAGATAAGCTCAAGTGTGAAAAACAAGTATTTTGATCAAAGAAATTCTCTTGGGAAAACACCAAAAATGATATAGAAATTTTAGCTCAAAAACAATTCCCAAAACCTAATTTCTTTGAAATAAAACAAAACACTTAAAACAAATGAATGAAGCTTTTTGGCACAAAAACTATTTTGAAAACTTGTTTAAAACACTGAAGGTATCAGGAAATTTTGGCTCTTAAAATCTTAGTTAAAAACACCAAGCAATGGGGTATTTATAGCCCCAAAACAAAACTAGCCGTTAGGCTGATCTGGCAGCCTGACAGGCCTAGCGGTCGGCCGGCCGACCGCCAACGGTCAGAAATGTGACCGTTGGGGCAACCGGTCGACCGCCCAGCCGACCGAAATAAACAGAGAGCACTGCTCTCAGTTACAGTCGACCGCCCGGTCGGTCGTCCCATTGTGTGCCAGACGTGCACGGTTCTGTGCACGTCGGTCGACCATAAGGGTCGACCGGCCTATGGTTCGGTCGACCCACGGTCGACCGGCCTGGCCTGACAGACAGGTCTGGGTCTAAAACTAGTTTAAAACATATCTTGAAAAAATCTTTTAATAACTTTTAAAAATCCCAAAAATATTTTTATCATATTGCATTGATATATAAACATGTGATAAACATTTCTACTCAAATATCAAGCATATGAAACCATTTTTGTTTCTTAACATTTTTACCAAAAATCAGAACATGTATTTTTATCAAACTTGGATTTTTCAATACATGAATAGGAAAGTCAAAATAAGTTTGTTTAAAAGTTAAGTATGCATGTATAGAATGAAACAACTATACATATATCAATTAAACTTGTTTTGATCAACTATTCATGAAAACCAAAAACCAAACATAAAACGTGTGTGTTTGTGCACTTGAGCATATCAACTATACTAAGCTTTACACATGGATCTAAAACACACTAAATTCTATGATACCTAAGTCTTCTTGACGATCTTCATCTTCAAGTCGACTTGGTCCAAACACCGTGATCCAACGAGCATGGCTATGTATCATCTTGACGCTCGGGCTCGGGAATCACCAAGTGAAGGCTTCCAAACTCCTCTTTTTGAAGCAATCACCAACTAATATCTTGCTTAATGATCTGAAACTAAAATCACAAGATTATTAGTAAACATAACTACATGAGTTAATCATCATCAAAACTAGAGAGGAAGGCCTCCGGGCCAACATGATGGACATGTGGTTTTATGGGGTATGTATCTTGCTATGAGGTTGGCATGAATCTCTGTGTGTGTATGAACAAATTTCTGTTATGGTATTTATATCTATTATCTTTACATATCTTTATTTGACACATATACTCTGAATGTGTGGTATGTGATATTTTTGTAGTGTTTCCTTTATAATCCAACCATCTGCCACTTGTTATCGGAGATTAGAGGTAAATTGGATGGATGGAGGAAAACCGTTTGTGCATACACCGTTATAATTCTGTATCCTTGGTATGCATAGATGGGTTGCATAAGAGCCTGATTGACATATCTTATTCATATGCTTTTATTAATACATTTATCTATTATAACATTCTGATATATGCATGTGTTTAGGGGGAGCTTCGCTTGAAGTGTCTTCCCAAATTATTTGGGATAACTCCATATGTTTTGTCATCATCAAAAAGGAGGAGATTATTGGCCCAAAGGCCATTATCCCTAGTTTTAATGATAACAAAATGTATGCCGTTATGTTATTAATAATTTTGTTTAACAAGTTTCAGGTGAACTGTTTGTTACATTTCAGTTCCATCACAAGACTCACACATTTGAAAGTCAAGAAGATGTGATCCCAGAGCCTAAGCACAAATAGAAGAACTCAAGGATCAAGTATTCTACAGAAGACTATTTCAAGATTTGTATCTTTACTACTTGTATTTTAGATAGAATTTATAGTCATTTGTTAAAAGCAAGATGATATAGGTTGATAGCTTTTGGGATTGACACGCACCCACATATATTTCATACTCCTTTGTGTTTTCAACAAGAGTTCATAACTATACTCTTTATTGTTTTCAAAATCGAGTTTCAGAAAAATGAGTTTCGGAAAAACGAGTTTCAGAAAAACCAGAATTTTGATTTAGAAATGATTTTTTGTCAAAATATGATTCTACTTTTATTTTGTGTTGATCCAGTATCACACACTAGTTCTTCAAGTCTCTAGAACTCTATTTTGCATTTTATGATCAAAAGATATTTATAGGAAAAAGAATGGTTTCAAAAAGATCTCCAAAACTTGACTTTGGCCCTTTATCGGTCGACCGGCCAGTCGACCGTTGGCAGAGCAAAATTGTTCTGTCAGTCGACTGGGCAGTCGACTAACATGCACCAAAGTGCATGTGTGCACTTCAGTTGACTAGGCGGTCGACCGACTGCAAGAGCTTTGCTCTAGGTTGGGTCCGGTCGACCGTCCAGTCGACCGACAGAGAGTTTAACTCTCTGGTTGGGAACATCGGTCGACCTCTGGTCGACCACTATCCCCAACAGTTGAAAATCCGACCATTAGCGGTCAACCGGTCGGTCGACCGGCAGAAGAGTTTTCTTCTGAAAATTTTCCCAACGGCTAGTTTCTATTGTCTTTTTCTTGGTCTTGTCCCAACAGATCTTTTGGGTTTTCTACTCATATTTTCATCCCCTATAAATAGTGGGACTATAGAATAACTCAACAACAAGTTTTCTAAAGCTTAGATCATGTTTTTACAAGTTTTAGCCTTTTCATAAAAGATTCTTTTTGAGCCTAAAATTCCAAAATTCTAGTTTTTAGCTTGAGCCCTCCCTCTAAATCTCTACAAGCTAGTTTCACTGCACAATCTCAAAGAGTTTCACTTTCTCATCTTGGTTATAGGATTGTCCTTGTGAGCCATTTGTGATCAAGAGTTGATCACTGTTTTTCTTCTATTGAGAAGTTGTAGAGGTTGCGACCACAAGTGAGCTAGTGAGCTGCGTGTTGGTGTTGCGGCTCCGTGATAGAGGACTAGTGAGTCCATTGAATTCTAGTGAGAACTTGTAACTGGTTAACAATCTAGTGAGATCGGTCATAGTGGAAATCTTTCATAGTGTTAAAGGTGGGAACGTAGAGTAGTGGCTCGAATCTCGAAATAAATCATTGTGTTTGTGATTGCTTACTATTTCTCTCTTCACTCTACTCTCTCTTTACTTGCACTCTAATATTGTTTACTCTTTTGCAGGTATCTCTTAAGTTGTATTTGATATTTGCTAGGTTGCTAGCAAGTAATTTTTAATTCCGTATTATTTGCCATTAGTATAGTCATCACCTATTCACCCCCCTCTAGGTGATTTTCAGAATGTTCGTGAAGGTTTGAACCGTCTAACAAACATCCTCATATGGATGTTGCCGATGCTAACAGTCTTACACGCAACATCATTTTACATCAGGATAGAGCCTCCATCATAGGGCTTGTAAATACTGAACTACTCCCTTTTTAGGCACAAGTGGTATGTGCACCCCGAGTCAAGTAACCAAGCATCTGAGTATTTACCTTTTCCTGACTCAACTGTCAAGGCATCACATGAATCCTCGTCTGCTTCTTCGATAACCCCAGCTTGATCTGACTTTTCACTGGTACTAGCCCCATCAGAATCTTTATCGCCTTTCCTCTTCAGCATCTCCTTGTATGCCCTGGTTTCTTGTAAAAGTAGCAAGAGAAAATGCTAGAAGCCTTTGTATCCCTTTTCGGTCCCATACTCTTTGATCTTCCCCTCTGACCCTTGATAAACAATCCTCCTGAGGCCTCTTCCATAGAATTTGTCTTCTTCGTTAGCTCGTTGTTCTAGAGTATTTGCCTGAATCTTTTAACTCTAAGGTCTCCTCACCATAACTTGATAGAAGAGAAGAGAGTAATAGAAGAGCTTTGTCTTCTTCTAGTTTAATCTCTAGAGTTACCAAGTCGCTTAAAATTCTATTAAAAGTATTGAGATATTGTAGAATAGGTGGACCTCCCTTCATCTGAAGGCTGTATAATTGCTTCTTCATGAAAAGCTTGTTCGACAAACTCTTCGTCATGTAAAGGCTCTCTAGTCTATACCAAAGACCAGCAGTTGTCTCCTCGTTCATCACGTTATAGAGGACCTCATCTGATAGGCACAGTATGATCATTGCCTTTGCGCGAAAGTCGATATCGTTCCACTAATCATCCTCCATCTTTGATGGCTTCTTCTCAATACCAAGTGGGGCCTTGTGTGTGCCCTCCTTCACAAGCAACGATATTACCCGCATCTTCCACAACATGAAGTTGGACTTCCCATCAAATTTCTCCATCTAGAACTTAGTTATCGTGGTCGTCTTGCTATCCATCACTCTGATACCAATTGTTGAAGATATATCACTGATCAAACAATAGAGAAACACCAAGTAGAAGACTTGACAGCGGAAGCGAAAGCGAAAGCGTAGAAGATCTACCACTAGTAAGCAATTGAAACTAAATCACCACACAACCAAAGAACATAAGATTTAACGTGGTTCGGCAATGTACCTACATCCACGGGGAGGAGGAGAGAAATCTTTATTGCAAAAGAGAAGAAAATACAAGAGTTACAAGAAGATCTCTCTCTCACAACTCTCAATGGTGAAAAATAGAATTTCTCTTGAATTCTTGACTCTTCTTAACACACCTTCAAAAGGCTACCCCAAGGGTTTATATAGGCACCTAGAATGATCCTAGTGCTTTACCAACTCCAATAACCAAATCAACACTGCCTTAGAGAAATAGAAAATCCGTATCCTAAGCAAAACAAGAAACAAAACCGTATTAGAAAACTGCCAGAACCCGTATTAGCTGACCAGGGCAATTTATTAGTCGACTTATTAGTCGATTACACCCAGAGTCTAGTCGATTACTATAATACAATCTGAGAATCTAACTCTCTGTTGCAGGACCTAGTCGACTATACCAAAATATCAGTCGACTAGCCCAAGACCTAGTTGACTAATAAGGCCTATTAGTCGACTAATAACATGCAAAATTCCTGTACATATACATGCTTGATTTGTGAAGATTTTAACACCTCCACCTGAACCTGAATTCTTCTCCAGTGAATATAAGGCACTCTAAATACTAACACATTGCTGATATTAAACTTAGGCAGTTCAAAAAATATGACACGAGTTGAAATATATAACACAATTATATACAGCAAGAAGCAAAAAACATTTATATCTGACCTGAAACATAAAGAGATTATAAAATCAAACAGAAAAGAAATCCCTCTCGTGGGTAAAGATCCAGTCTCAATATACAAGGAAGTCCTATCATTGGTATACAAAGGTATATACAATTAGACATAAAATGGAACTGGCCCTCGGCCTCAAATAATAATGCAGTGAGACTCAACTAAAGGAGTATAATCTATACAATGTATATAGAGATACAACTGAATCAAATAAATGATACATCACTGGTGGAGTCCCAGACGATGGAGCAATGCTAAACAGATACTAGAAGTGGTCTCTCTCTGAGTGAAATCGCAACAGAAATGCCTCTTCAGTTGCCATGCCCAATACCTAAAAGGGGGAGGGGAAGAACCCTAACGTCAACACGCCAGCAAGAACAAACTCATAGGTTGCCTCCCATCATGAGTCCGAAGCCGCCTCATAAAGGTCGGGAAGACAAACCAAAAACTAACGGAGAGGATAAAATATAAGCATGGAATATTAGTCTGTACAGTAGAAGTGAGAAAATGCCTAAAGCAAATAATAAGAAGTCCATTCATATCCGTGCACGTTCGTGCACATCATGCATGCACGACTAAATCTGAATGGTCCCAAAAGTATCATTCTCACATAACAAACAATAAACATACTACTGGCCATATCAGGTCTGCCTCAACGGCACCAAGGAGCCTCTGCTCAAATCACTGTTAAGTATCTTTTTTTAGCATGCACGGCACCACCTCAGTCTGGCGAACCAAGAACTTTCAGCTCCATCACTTGTCTCATCAGGAGACGATCGAAAATGAATATAATTAAATTGTTAAAGTTTAGTACCTAAATCTAACCAAAAGAAAAACATTATCCATAAACATACTATGGATATCTAATATAGGTACTAACTATGTATGTCGTTATACGTGTTCAACACTACTCACACTGACCATCACCAAACAAGATATGCACACCACACGTGTCTAATACACATGCACAACACTCAAGGTCTAGGTTACGGCTAAACTATATGATTCTAATACACAACCAAAACTATACATGTCCAGTACACATGTAAAATCAATCACGCGGCTAAAACAAGTGACACACAATCATAGGTCTAAGGTATAGACTAAACTACCAAATGCGGTATGTATAATACACAAGTCAATGTTCGTGTTCGATGCACAAATCCTGCTACAAGTCATCTCTCATTCAAATATAATCTAAAACACAAATCACGCGCATGCCTTACTATCTTAAGTCAACTAGAAAGGGACAAATCAAGCTACAAGTCATCTCTCATTCAAATATAATCTAAAATACAAATCACGCGCATACCATACTATCTTTAGTCAACTAGAAAGGGTCACTACCCAACCTGCTCATATGGCTTAACCATCTCGACTAATATTATAAAAAAAAAATCCTCAAATGAATAAACCATAAGTATATCATCAACAAATTTATTATAAGCTATCTATCAAGCTAAATAACATGCATCTACTCCTAACTGGGTTATTATGATCTAATACTCTAGATTTCTAGTCAACTCTAAGTATCTATCAATAAATCACATATATTCTCGAATAAACATCAATTATGGTGTCTTACAGGACACATACTAAACTGTTGTAGGCTGATGACACAGACACATGTAAACAACAAAGAACATGTCTGTGCATGTAACATGACACGCGACAAGTTACTACGATACAGAAAATTTAACAAAATCTGGGAACTCTGCCCTTAGAGGTAATACAATCATTATGAGACAGTAACTCTCCCGGCTAGTTGGTGCACTAGTTACGTCACCCTCAGAATCGATTAAACCAAATAAATATGTTTACCATCGTACTCCCCTTCCTCTGCAAATAGATTCAATACAAATATACACGTATACCATCACACTCCCCTTCTTCTGCGAATGGATACAATGCATAACATACGTATACCATCGTACTCCCTTTTTTCTGCGAATGGGTACAATATATAACACATGTATACCTATATGTACTTTCCTTCCTCTGCGAATGGATACAACACATAACACACGTATACCATCGCACTCCCCTTTCTCTGCAAATAGATACAACACATACCTCTGTCAATAACTCCACCACTAATTCCGCCAGTACATCATAAACATAAACATACATATGAATGTCAATAAATCATATATAATCAATTTCATACTACTTCCAGTACACACACTACATGAGATCAATTCATAAGAAAATGCAAATACTAAATCATGAATATCTAGAGTTGATAAAAATCATATTTTGTAAATACAAACCCCTCCATATTCATAGGGGTGCTAGCTAGTACTCAACTCATCAATGTATATTTAACTTGCCTTAATTGAATTGATAAAAATCATATTTTTATTGATTTACATATCATGGATTCCTAGATCTGATAAAGATCACATTTTTAATAATTTAATTCATTTCATATTTGAGAGGGTACAAGCGAGCATGCAAGGGGTCAACATATATTTTCAAATCAATACAAACATACTAACATGATAAAAATCATATTTTTTAATTAAATCTTTTCAAAATCTAATAAAAATCACATTTTTATTAATCTAATCTAACTCAAATTAATATATATGCTAGCTAATATCCCTAGCATGAAGATCTATAAATCTTAGCATGATCCAAGTACTTTAACATATAAAAATCACATTTTTACTATCTTGGATAAAATAAAAATATCATTTTTATTACCTAATCTTTGAAATAATGGAGAGAAGCATGCTAAGAGTTAGAACTTACCTTGTTAGGCATGGAAGAGGGGTTTTGATGAAGAACACTTGAAGAGGAAGATCCTTTACTTGCATATTTTCAAGCCAAAATGAAAGCCATGGGTGCACCTTCACTTTCTCTCTATTTCTTTCCTTCTCATCCTTTCTCTTTCTTCTTCTTTATTCTCTTTCCTTTAGTCAAAATATAATTAATTAGTGTTAACCTTAATAAATCACTAATTAAACCTTCACACTAACACACCTCATCAATGAGGGTCTACAAAATAAGTTAATTAATTAATTATTTAAATCAGAAAATAATAAAGAATAACAAAAAAATAAAATATTATTTGTTAATCCAAAAATCAACATAAATCCTAATTATTTAGGATTTCACCAAATATTTATAATTAAGTAAATAATGATAATATATCATTTAAATAATAATTAAAACAAATAAATTATGAATTTAAATAAATTTGTAATTTAAATCATATAAATATTCAAAATTTTCTGGATGTTATAGCAGCTCTCTGTTTTTTAGAGATGCAACTCACTGTTTTTCAGAAAGCAGCTATCTATAAAAACAATGAGCTGCTCTCTATTTTTGAGATAAGTTCTTAAAAAAAAACTACAACCTTTAACGTTGGTTCTTTAACATTGATTCTTTCAGAACCAACGTTAAAGAAACTTTTAAGGGCGGTTCTTTAAAGAACCAGCGTTAATAGTAAAGTTTTGATGCCGGTTTTTAAATTGAAACTGATGTCTATTCTCCTTTTTGAAGGCAGTTAAAAATCACCGTCATCTACTTGGAGATATTACGACTCTCACAAACAAGTCCGTTGTATGGACCTGTTTAAAATCAGTCTTTAACAGTCATTAAACATGTATTCTGCACAAGAATTACAAACATTCTCTTTTATAAATTTCAATACTATAGAATGAAGAATGAAGTTCAAGAAGTTTGTGAGAGAGAAATTCAGTTAAAATGAATGAATTTAAGAGCCGAAAACTTGCAAAAATTGGTTTGGAGATGCGAGCATTTTAAGTAAGAAAACTAGAAATTTTTCTCCTTTGAATAAATCAGAATTTTCAAGTATTTTTCCAAAAACAATGTTAACCTTTTTTAACCCTCTCCCAATGAGCTATATATATAGCCAAATGATAAACACTGTTAAAAGAGCCTATCAAATCATTAGGAGGGAGATTAAGCCCAAAATGGGCAAAAATACCCATTGAAGAATAAGCTAAAAATCTCAGATTTTGAAAACTAGCTGTTATTGTAGCTCTTCCAGAACATCGGTCGACCAGCCGGTTGACCAATAGTTCAAAACTTGAAACTGGCCATCAGGCATCGGTCGACTGCCCGATCGTTCGAGCCAAACTGAGATTTGGGTGTGACAGTCGGTCAACCATCTGGTCGACCGCAATGTGCAGATCGGTCGACCGTTCGGTCGACTGACCCAAGGCAGAAAATCAGTTTTGAAATACATTTGAAATTCTATTTTATTTTTACAATATTTTTCAACATATGAATACAAAATACAGTTCATGGGATAACATGAAGTCCAAAACTGTGAGATTATAGATCAACACAGAATTTTAGATGTAGAACTAATAGTTTGTAACAAATGAACTCTTTTTTGAATAAAAGATATTTTCCAAAAACTATTTAAACAAAAAATTATCTTGTGACTATTTCAAATCATTTTCAAAACTATAGAAGCAAAAAATTCAGAGAGCATTTTTGTGTGTGTGTGTCATTCTCATAAGCTAACTATATCACCTACTTGATTTTAACAATCTAAAATCTTACATTTAAAATACAAGAAAAATGCTTTTCATAAAAGCTACTTATTGCAAAATGAATCCCTTGGAGCTTGACTCTTAGTATGAGTTCCAAAACTCGATCTTTGGTGCTTGGGTCTAAGATCACCATCTTGAAGGTTTCACAAACTTGTGAGTCTTTATAAAGAGGCCAAATCTATTATGAAATCAAACTTGTTTTTCTGAAACTTATATTAAAATGTTAAAATAAATAACTACATGAATCCTCATCAAAACGAGGGCAAATGATCTTTGGTCTAACAGTGAAGTCCTGAGCTGCAAGTCTTTGTCTGTCTTCTATAATTTCATTTAATGTCACTTGCTCCTCCAGCTGCTCATCTCTTGTAATATCTATTTCACTTCTCCTTTTTTTGTCAAAAGATCATTCAAAGCCTCTTCAATGGAGATTTTTGTGATCTTCTTAACATTTGTAAAATAGCGTTTAACAACACCTATGTCCTTCAAAGTACAAATTTTATTCATAATAAAATCAGCTCCATTGATAGGTAAACCAAACGTCAGGGCCACATCCTCTACTATTAGCTAGATTCTTTTGCCGCGATTTCAAAGCTTCTTGAGCTCCTATCATACTGATCTACAGTTTTTAAAACACTTATGTTTGATTTGAGCCCTTTGTCTCCTCCAAATTTCTCACTGTAGAGTACCATGAATGTAGTACCGAACAGTGTCTCCTTCATAGTATTAACGAAATCAGGATGAATGTGCTTCTTCAATTTTTTTTATTAATTCACACATTGGCTTTACGCTTGATCGAATGGGATGAACCATCACTTCTTGCCTCACTACTGATGAACAAACATTCAAAATATAAGGTCACATTTAATAATGACAAAAGGTAGACAACACTGCGATCACAGTTGCAGTACTCTAACCAACTTATTTGATAAAAGATGGCGACCTTGGTCGCATATAAGAAAAATAAGTTATTCAAGACTGCGATCAATTCACATTGTTAATAAAATAAAATCACAAAATGAAAATGTTGTTACAAAAGAGTGCAACCACAGTCACAGTATTCTTAATAACTTTTTTAAAAGACGGCGATGTTGGTCATAATACTATTAAAATAAACAAATTAGAAAATAAAAAGTTTAAATTAAAATTTAATGAAAATTATAAAAAAATTGTGACCCAGATCGCAGTTTTATTAACATCTTAATTAATAAAAGACTGCGACCTGAGTCATAATAAAGAAATAGAAGTTATAAAATATTGCGACCAAAGTTGCAGTGTTTTAAACTATAAGATGAATTTGCTGTAAAATAACACTGCGACCAAGGTCGCAGTAAGTGTTCCTAATAACATTTTGCAAAGACAGCGACATTAGTCACAGTACTGTTAAGACAAACAAATTAAAAAAAAAGATACATCTTGAAATATTTCAAAAATTATTTTATTATTTAAAGAAACAAAATAAAAAACTCAAAATTGTAGTATAATTTTGAAAATTTGTTAAAAACAACTTTTTTAAATCCAAAATATTATTCTTCAAGGACTGTGACTATGATCACAATTTTTTAAACAAACAAATTAAAAGAAGAAGGCTTAAAGTCATAGTAAGCGGTTAAATTGTAAATAAAATCGCTTTTTAAATTGAGTAAGTGTTTTTAAAAAACTACGACTCTGGTCGCATTCCTTAAAGAGAAACATAAAACTAAAATATTTTTCCAGATTGAAAGTTTATAATTTGTATAAAAAAAACTTTTTTAAATAGAACTTTTGTGATTACTTTTCGTTTTTTTGAAAATTAGGCACTAAAATCAAAATTTTTTGAGACTGCGATCTAAACTAAAATGATGTTTAAGTGTGAAATTATTCTTTAAATATATGTGATTGAAAAAAAAATGAAAAAAAACAATTAATTTTTTTAGGGCAACCAATATTTTATGGTATCACGCATGATTTTTACCTTTTTCGGCTGCTGCTTTCTTACTCGTCATCTTGGTCAGATCTTATTTTATCGATTAAAATTTGACGTGAATGAATTGAAAATTTAGATCTCAAATTACTGAAACTGATTTTGTATGAAAAGCATAAATTTTTAGACCGATGAAAATTTGAGAAAGAGTTTTGGCTAGTTTAAAAATAAAACTAAGGGTATTTTGAAAAATTGTAACTGTAAAGTATTTGATGGTCATTTTAGTGGGATGTTTTGTCCTTTTTACCGCCTAAACTCAGCCACAAATCTGTGGAAAAATTTTGCCATGTCACCTCAGGTTGAGAAACTCTCTCAGCTGACGGTTGAGGTATAGAAACTCCATTTAACATATATCCCGCTTAATATAATATGAATGGGGATCACATTGCGGCTATACTATATATATACTTTACTATTAAGTGGTATTAAACGGCAATAATAGGGGACGGTAGCCTATCCTTTTCAGAGAGATTTATCTGAAATCAAAGATAGTAAAATCAGATAAACCAAACACATAGAAACTGACCAGGCTTTGTTCATCAGAGTTAATCATATGTATTAATCATGAAATTGGACACGAACATCCCGGTTGATGCATTGATTGTTTTGCCAATATTGACCAGTCAACATACTAAATGATAAAAGTAGAATGTCATCGTCAAATATATATAGTTTTCCAGTTTATTTTTCTTCACGAAGTTTTAATTTTGTTTATTAAAAGCAATTAACACATTACAAACAAAATATACTACAAATTGTTTCTTCTTTGATAAAAGTGCAATACAATACAAGAATTCTACTACATACCTCCATTAAGCTGTAGGAGAAGAGGCTTCTTTCACCGCTATCTGCAGAATATGTAACTTCCAGTGAGGTTCTCGGAACAGCTAACCATGTCGATTGATGGATTTTGTAGTTCCCCCAATAGCCAAACCAAGCCCACTACAACGACGGACATTCTGGGACTCTGCGTCGAACTAACCAGACTGGGTACTTGAACATGTATGTTGGCTTGCACCTGTTTCTGTTGATCAGAAAGAGGGGCTTTGTTTGCCACTTCAATAATCTCATCTGCATCTTTCTCTTCAGCATTCAATCCCAAAGTTATAGCTGAAATATACCAACAAGAGTTAAGAAACTACAGTTATTTCCAATACAATAATGACTAAACTTGATAAATGCATCATGTTGGCATAAAACAACCCAAGCGTTAGGCTCACAAAATTATGGGCAAATGTAGAACAAGTAGAGTTAGAAAGAACACAGTTCATTTAAAATGGAGGAGCTTCGCCGATCAAGATCGAAACTATAGGCAAGCATAGGCAAATGAAGCAAAGATCAGAAGGAACCACCGTACCCAGAGAAGCTTTAGGCAGAATAAAGGGAGTAGAGGAGAAAATTCAGAAACCTGAGCTGAAACAGTTGAGAGGGGATATACGTAGAAAGTGTTTTTGGCACAAATGCAGAATGCAGTTTAATAATAAGCTGAAAGAGAGGTCAAGAAATATGATATGTTAATACTTATGAGATAGTTGAATCAACAATCATGAGTTGCATAGAGATTCCACAGCCGGAAAGGCAGTAGACATTTCAAGTATGTAATACCAAACTACTGTACAAATGCCACATGCAAAGTTGAGGCAATTGCATGATAGCTGTAAAAAGGAAAGCTGTATGAGTTTCTCCCTCCTCCAGTTCTTCTTCCTTTCTACGTGCATAAAAGAAAAGGCTTAGGATGATCATGTATGATAGAGTTGTTGGTGTGAAGATCAACGTCACAACAGAATCTTGTTCTAGATAGCAAAAAAAAAAAAAAAAAAAAATAGAAAGAGAGAGAGAGGCAACACAGATGAACACCGAAATTTACGTGGAAAACCCAAAAGGGAAAAACCACGGGTTGAGCTTGAGGCTCGGAGGAGGCTTCACTATGGTGGAATCAACAAAAGGGATACAAGGCACTTGGCACACCCGACTACGCCGACTTCCACACAACTCTCACAACTTTAAAATTCTCTTCAACACAAGAGACTTTCCCTCACACTCTCTATGCTTTCAAGAGAACAAGTGAAGAAGATGCTTGATCAAGTGATCAGCTCTACAACAATGAGCTTGCCTATTTATAGGCCTTTGATGACGCTTCGTCCCCTTGACCATTCAAAGATATGCATGTACCTCTACAACTTCCGTGTAGAATATCAAGCCCAAAGCATGACTGCACCATGCTCGAAGAAGACCGCATCATATCCGAAAAGTCACACGCAGAATTGCGCAACAATAAATGAGTTGGAAATTGAGCCAACTCCAACAATCTCCACCTTGGCGAGATGTCCAAATCTTCAGAGATGACACAACACTCTGGAACAACTGTTGCTCATTCATGAGCAATTTCATCACCTTGATGAGTACCAACTCACCTTCTCGCGCCTCTGGTGGCTAGGTGCACATGCCAACTAACAGCTCTTCATATTTAGTAAGCTTAAGCTTTCTTTCTTCCGATAAATCCACTTGGAACCGATGATCCTTTGATCTTTGGGTTTAGGAACTAACTCCCAAATAGAGTTCTTGTGAAGAGATGTCATCTCTTCCGACATAGCAGCCATCCATTCTTTCCGCTCTTTACTTTCTAAAGCTTCTTTGAAAGTTGATGGATCTTCTTCGCTAATTAAAAGTGCATAGAAGGCCTCATCCTCCCAACCTAACCGTTGAGGGGGCTTGATAACTCTTCTTGGTCTTGTCTGTGCTATGCTCATTGGTTCTTCATGAACCTCTTCAGCTTGTTGTTGCTCCTCTGGCGGCTCCACCTCAGCTTGATTCTCTGCAAAGGAATCTTCTGTTGAAAAAGGAATTTCAGTATAATGATTTTCTTTACAAACCTCGTCTTTTCCAGTAGCTTCTGCTCCAAGCCTTTCATCAAACACAACATCTCTACTCAATACCTTCTTCTTATTCTTCGGATCCCAGAGTCTGTAGGCCTTCACTCCCTTCTCGAAACCGAGGAAAATGCATTCGAGTGACTTTGGCTTCAACTTGTTTCGTTCATCACTGGGGATATGAACATACGCCTTGCATCCGAAAACTTTTAGAGTAGAATAATCGATGTCCTTCCCGGACCAAAATTCCTCTGCACATTTGGAATCCAGCAATTTTGATGGTGACCTGTTAACCAAGAAAGCAGCATGGTTAACAGACTCTGCCCAAAAAGATTCAGGCAATCCTGCATGAAGTCTCATGCATCTCTCTCGCTCCATGAGAGTTCGGTTCATTCTTTCTGCTGCGCCATTTTGCTGTGGAGTCTTCTTCACTGTGAAGTGACGAATGATACCTTCTTTCTTGCAGAACTCCAAGAATCTGCCATCTCGATATTCACCTCCATTGTCACTGCGCAAGCACTTGATTTGCGCCTAGTTTGATTCTCTACTTCGGCCTTCCATTCTTTGAACTTCGAAAAAACTTCAGATTTCTCCCGCATGAAGTAGACCCAGATCTTCCGTGAATGATCATCCATAAACGTGACAAAATAGCGAGCACCACCATGGGATTTTGTCGGTGCCGGCCCCCATACGTCGGAGTGAATGTAGTTGAGAACCTCCTTAGCGCGATTCTCCTTGTTTGTAGGCTTGAATGATACCTTGCATTGCTTTCCAAGTACACAGTACTTGCAGAAGTCCAGCTTGCAAGACTCCATATTCTTTAGCAGTTTTTTTTTGTGAAGCTCCTCCATGGCTCGCTCACTCATATGGCCAAGACGTAAATGCCATAATTGAGCTGAATCTTCATCTAAACTTTTCGGCGTGGATATAGCAGCTCCACCCGAAATAGTATCTCCCTTAAGCTTGTACAAATTGTTTGGAAGTTTCTCACCTCGCATGATCACCAATGAGCCCTTCAAATCTTGATCTTTCCTCCACCGGAAGAGTAGGTGAGACCGAGTGCATCAAGAGTCCCGAGAGAGATCAGATTCTTCTTGAGAGCAGGAACATGTCGCACATTTCTAAAAGTACGTATGATGCCGTCATACATCTTTATTTTCACAGTGCCTATGCCGATGATCTTGCATGCGACATTGTTCCCCATGAGAACTTCACCTCCATCCTTCTTCTCGTGTGTATCAAACCAATGCTTGTTTGCACACATATGGAAGGTACAACCAGAATCAAGAATCCAAAAGTCTGAAATTGGTTTACCCGAAGAAACCGAGAAAAGTTCACCTTTGTTTTCTGTGGTGAGAGCGGCCGTAGAAGGATTCTCACACTTCTTCCCTTCCTTCTGATCCGCCTTGAACTTTCGGCAATGTTTCTTGATGTGTCCCTTCTTGTGGTAGTAGTAGCACTCCACATCCTTGCTGTTCCTGGACTTTGATCTCCAGCGGTTGTCCGTCCCCCTGTCTTTCTCCTTGGATCGTCCCCGTTCATTTGATCCTTTGACGAGTAAACCTTCATTCTTCAAGTCATTACTTGTGCTTTTGTTCATCTTGACATGAGAGATAATGTCTTGAACAACCTCCTCGAACCGAAGAGTCTCTTTGGCGAACATGAGTGTGGTTCGAAAATGCTTGAAGGATGATGGCAAGGACCGTAGTAAAAGCAAAGCTTTGTCCTCCTCCTCGTACTTGACCTCAACTCGCAACAAATTGTTAATGCAACGATTAAATAAATTTAGATGTTCCATAAGATCATCTCCTTCTTCCATACGAAGATTATACAACTGATCTTTTAAGAAAAGTTTGTTGGATAGAGTCTTACCCATATAAAGTTTCTCTAACTTCTCCCATGTGCATTTGGCGGTTGTTGCTTCCATCACATTGTAGGTGACTTCATCGGATAAGTGTAGCTCAATAGAGCTCATAGCTTTCATGTCGGCCTTGTTCCAGGCTTCCGTAGTCATTGTCTCCGGCTTGGACTCGACGCCTAAAATGCACATGTGAAGATCCTGTTGTATCAAGATGTTCTTCATCTTCCGTTGCCATAAGGTGAAGTTGCTCCGTCCATCAAATGGTTTCAACTCAACCTTCACACCGCCGATTGTTGACTTCTCTTCCGCCATCTTGAACACTCCAACCTTTCTCTGATACCACTTTATTGGCGTGAAGATCAACGTCACAACAGAATCTTGTTCTAGATAGCAAAAAAAAAAAAAAAAATAGAATAGAAAGAGAGAGAGGCAACACAGATGAACACCGAAATTTACGTGGAAAACCCAAAAGGGAAAAACCACGGGTTGAGCTTGAGGCTCGGAGGAGGTTTCATTATGGTGGAATCAACAAAAGGGATACAAGGCACTTGGCACACCCGACTACGCCGACTTCCACACAACTCTCACAACTTTAAAATTCTCTTCAACACAAGAGACTTTCCCTCACACTCTCTATGCTTTCAAGAGAACAAGTGAAGAAGATGCTTGATCAAGTGATCAGCTCTGCAACAATGAGCTTGCCTATTTATAGGCCTTTGATGACGCTTCGTCTCCTTGACCATTCAAAGATATGCATGTACCTCTACAACTTCCGTGTAGAATATCAAGCCCAAAGCATGACTGCACCATGCTCGAAGAAGACCGCATCATATCCGAAAAGTCACACGCAGAATTGCGCAACAATAAATGAGTTGGAAATTGAGCCAACTCCAACAAGAGTAACATCATTTTCTAACATCACCAGTAGCCTTCTAGGTTATGGGGCATCACCAAGGGGAGAAATAACGTGCTAGTACTAGTTAGCGTTAATAGGTTCAGATTTTCAACCAAGTGTCTGCAATAACTTCGTATAAAGAAATAAACGATTCACATCAGCCTCAAATTGAAGATGCCTGGGATCCCGAGCAAACGTTGGACTCTTTGCAAGAGTTTTGACAGCCTGCCAACAGGATAAAATCAACTAATTAATTTTAACAGAATACAACTTTAAATATTAAAATTTAGCAATTCTACGAAGCTGTGTGTTAAAGAATATTGAGATAGAGAGGGGAGTTTATGTAAAAGTGATGATAAAATACTATATATGAGGTGAGATACTTATTGGATCTCATCAATATATAAAACCCTGTCATTATGGTATCTGAGTTAATGGTCTGATCCCGATACCCAACTCGATCGTCCTCGCCCCGACGCCTCACTCCGACTCATCCTCACTCCGACGCCTCACGCTGACTCATCCTCACCAACCTTCCTCTCAAATCGATCTCACCATCACCTCCTACATCCCAAGGTCTAAGGGAATACAATTCCATCTCTCCGCTACACTATTTTGTTGCGGAGTGTAAGGAATCAACAAATGTCTCTTATTCCCTTTTTCATTACAGAGTTGATTAAACATCTCAGATAAATACTCACCTCTTCGGTCAGTTCAATGAGCATTTACTATTCAATTCTTCTTATTCTCAACCAAACTCTAGTAACGTCTAAAACAATCTAATGCTTCTGACTAATGGGAGATCAGAAAAATATGACGAGTACAATCATCTATAAATGTAATGAAATAGGTAACACCATGCCGTACCCTCACACTCATTGGCCAATAGATGTCAGAATGAATTAATTCAAGAGGTGAAGATGCGCTTGTGAATTTGCCAAATGGCTTCCTATTCGACTTACCTGATAAACAATGATCACATGTAGGCAAGCTAACTTTAGCGAGCTAACCTAATAGGCCTTCTCGAGCTAACCTATTCATTCTTTCTTAACCAATATGGTCAAGTCTAGCATGTCAAGTAACATAATTATCCGCAGTAGTAAAAAAGAAACTAGAATCATTATTTGAATAACAAATATTCAAAACAAATAATCCATCATTGATATATCCACTACCGTTCCCATGAATATTCATACACCATTATTTTTAAAAAGCAAACGAAATCCTAGCTTTAGAAAAGTAGTAACTGATAACATGTTTCGTCGAATATCCAGAGCATAAAGGGCATCATGGATTAGAAGTGCACATCCTCCGCGCAAGTCTAACTTGTAGGTAACCATACCCAGCACATTCATGCTATCACCATTTCCTATGAAGAAAACCTTGCTACCCGATGGTATTTGGCGATACACCATGATCCTAACTCGGTACTTCGCTACATGTTCGGTTGCTCATGAATCAACAATCTAATCTGAGAATTGAAAAGCTACCATGATATGGTTAGTAACAAAAATAAAGGGAGAGCTCAAGTTAGGGGTACCTTTTTTGACTCAGTGTAATCACAGGCGAAGTGTCCTTTCTTGTCACAGTTAAAACAAGTTGTGCTAATTTTGCATTTTTTACCACCACGCTTACTTCTCTTGAGCTTGGTAGAATTAACTTTCTCAAGCGCAGGTTCAGAATGTCCATTCTTTCTGCCTTGATTTTCTTGCGCTTCAATCCAGATGACCTACACAAACCACACTGAGTAGTGTAAGACGAGCCATTAGCCTTAACCACTTCCAAGCGCTCAACTTCAAGCTCCAAATGACGCAAAATTTCATCAAATATCTTAATGTTCTCATTATGTGTCATGTTCAGTCTCATTTGCTTTCAAGTGTCAGGCAGAGAACAGATGTCAGTTTGAACTTGTTGTTCATCATTCAAGTTATTTCCAGCTACTTTGAGTTCACGAATCATGGATGATATCTGCCTAAGATCCTCCTTCATATTCCCATTTGGACGCATCTTATGAGAGTCAAACTTGACAATCAACACGCGCAATCTCGTAACAGAGGTTTCACCAAACTTGTGTTTCAGGACATTTCACATTTTGCGAGCAGTCTTATACTCCTCGAATGCGCTGATCAAACAATTGTACATGCTGCTCAGTATAACAAAGCGTACACAATGTTCTTTCTTGGTCCATTTTGCATAGGCTACAATATCGCATTGGTGATTTGGATCGTTGTCCTCCTCTGGGGCACATCCATGGACTGTGCCAGGATTTTCAAAACCTCTTACTCTTCAAGGAGAACTGAACCTTGTGGCGCCAAATTTCATAATTTTCACCATCCAGTTTCTCTCCTTTGTTCAAGTCAGCAATAATATTCTTAGACGTCATTTAAGATGTACAAATAAGGATAAAAGATATTATTATTAATAACACATATAATATTTATTTTGCAGCAAAAATATCCTAATTTAAAGCCAATAATTCATATACGATATAAAATCAAAAGATCGTCAAACTCAAAATCATCATTTATATCAAATATTTATTATTAGTTTAATTTAAATTGTGAGCAAAAAATGTATAAGAGCTTAAAATAAATCTCAACTATACTCTTACAAAAATAAAGTATACTAATAATTATTTACAGATTCAACAAGCATGCCAAAAATAATTATTATAAGGGCTGCTCTAAACCTGGACCTAGCCCAGGGAGTTGTCCTATAGAATCTCCACAGGAATTTGTCGCAAGTGGTAGCACCGCTCATAGGCGCTCCGAGCCATGGCAGTACTGCTATGTGGGCACTGCTAGTTAGCTGCGACGGCGCCACCAAGGGTGCTGCCTGGTCGTGACAGTGGCAGCAGTGGCAACAACAGTGCCCCTAAGGGGCGTTGCCAACCTTTCCAGAGCCAGGCATTGTAGGCTGCGTCAACAACGTCCCCTAGTGGCGCTGTCGGCAGGGGAGAGCCACCAGTGCCCCTAGGGCACTGTTGGCTTGCTACAATAGCGCCCCTGGTAGGGCAGAGCCACCCGCGCCCCCAGGGGCACTGCATGTAGGGCAGAGCGAGCAGCGCCCCAAGGCGTTGTCGTCTTGCGACAGCAGCGCCCCCCCGAGGGGCGCTGCTGGTGTTGGCAAAGGTGGCAGCACCCCCAAGTGCCCTGCTAGCCCTAGCAGCGGAGGCAGCGCCCCAGGAGCATTGCCAGCCTGTCGTGGCAGCGGCAGTTGCTGCAGTGCTCCCCAGGAGTGCCGCCAGCTCTTGTAGTGTCGAGCGCTGATCTTTCCTAAAGGAGATGAACTTTCTTTATTTAAGGAGATAAACTCCCTATGTTTAAAGGAGATGAATTCTCTAAGTCTGTAAAAAGGGAAAAGAAATCCCTTAGATAGCCGATGTATAGAATAGAGAGGCAAAATCTCTCAGTTCGATTTTTATTCGACTAACTCACAATCCTTAATTTCACAAGAGTGCTCTAAATCAATGTGGAATTAAGATAAACAAAACATAGAGGAGAGGAATTAGAATTATCTCAGTAGAAGCTGTATTAGCAGTACACTCAATCTCGCTTCTTATTGTTGTCTCGATCCTCGATGGTTGGTGGACATTACAAGAAAGATTTGTTGGCCCAAAGGTCATTTGCCCTAATTTTGATGATGAAAATTTTATGTAGTTATTTATGTACTAATGTTTTTATGTACATAAGTTTCAGGTTAAGCTTCTTTTCAACCATGTGTTCGAGCTTCTCATAAAGACTCACAAGTTTTAAAGCTTGTGTTTAGTGATCCAAGAGCCCAAGCATTAAATTCAATCATATCACTTGTGATAAGAATCAAGCTCAAGGAATCCATATTGCAAGATAAAGTTTTTCAAGAGAAGTATTTATTTTTATTATGTAAAAATTAGTTTTGTCAAAACTAAGTTTAGTGACTATGATAGCTCATGAGATTGACACACACAGTATTTCATATGTGTTTATTTCTAAAAGTTTTGAAAATAATTTAAATAAGTGTTGAAAGATTTTTCAAAATGATTTGTTGAAAAACATTTATTATCAAAAGGATATTTCATCTTTAACAAAATTGTAGTTCTATATCTAAAATTTGTGATAATATATGATCTGACAATTTTGGACTTCATATTATCTCATTGACTATGTTTTATATTCATGTATTCGAATATATTTATGAAAAATAAAACAAAATTTCAAAATACTTCAAAAACCATTTTTACCAAGGGTCGACCGACTGGATGGTCGACCAAGCTGTCATGCATAATTTTAACCATGCATCTCGGTCGGTCGAGCTTTCGGCCGACTGTAACATCCTTTACTCTCGATTTTGTTCAGTCGACCGACAGGTCGACCGACGCTGCCCAACGATCAAAAATATGACCCTTGGCGGTCGAGCAGCCGGTCGACCGTAGAGTCTGTTTTGGCTGCTTTTTGGTCTCAACGGCTATATTGTTAACTTTTTGATTAGCTGTTAATCTCCAACGACTCTATTAGTTTTCTCTCTTAGATTTTGACCATATATATATGAAAACACTGTAGACTATTAAAATTAATTATTCACTAAGATTTGTATTTTTAGATCTGTGTTTTTAGAGAAATATTTTTCAAAAAGAAAAGTTTTTGGGCAAAATTCTATACAAGATTCTCTAGCTTTGATTCTCCATTCCACTAATTTCAAAGCTTTTCTTACCACAATCTTAGAGCTACAAGTACTTGTCTTGGTAATAAGGATTGTTTGTGAGCCCATTTTTGGTGATCTAGGTGAGATCATCTCACATCTTGTATTGAAGAGTTGTAGAGGTTGCACCCTCAAAGCGAGCTCGTGGGTTCGTTGACTGTAAGGTATTTTGCGGCACCAAGTGAGAGGACTTGCTGGTCCGGTTCGTTCTTGTGAGAACATGTAAAGTGGTGATCTTGCAGGATCAAGAATAGTGCTAAACCCTTTACATGGTGAAGGCATGGACGTAGAGAGTTACTCGAACCTCAAAATAAATTTTCTGACTTTGCGATTGCTTGCTCTCTCTATCTCTTTACTTGACTCACTCTATACTCTATCGTATGCTTCTATTAATCTATTTCTTATTTGCTACTTATATTCTTATGTTATACTGTTGTGTGTTGAGATTGGTTCTTGTTCAAGCAAGTAATTTCATTAATTCCGCATTATTTGCTATTATTCTTTAGCCATCACCTATTCACCCCTCCTCTAGGTGATTTACGATTGGTATCAGAGCCTAATCTCTAGTATTTGGTTTAACCACCTTGGGGAGATCCTTATTTAGGCTATAATTGTTGCTTATTCATTTGCACACTTGTTTTCATGGCATCAAACGACTTTTCTAGCATTAAGTTCCCACCCAAATTTGATAGGCTGAATTTTCCAATATGAAAAGTGAAGATGACTATTTTCCTTAACTCTATAGGATATATGGTTGCAAAGGCCGTCACTAAAGAATTTGTAGAACATCAAGGTGATGAGGATACATGGTTCGAGACAACCGCCAAGGATTATGAGGCTAATGCAAAGGCACAATATGAATTGACACAAGCACTTAATGATAATGATCTTTCACGTGTTTTTAATTGTAAATCCGCTTTTGAAGTTTGGAATGATTTGATTATAACTTATGAGGAAACTTCTCAAGTAAAGAGATCTAAAATTGATTTGCTTCATTCCCAATATGAAAATTTTTATATGCTTGATAATAAGACTATTGATGAAATGCTTTCTCGCTTCACTAAAATCACTAATGGATTGTCTTCCTTAGGTGATGAAATCGATAACGATCAAAAAGTAAGAAAAGACATTAGAGCTCTTCCCAAGGCCTGGGAGGTCAAGGCAACGACTCTCAAGGAACTAAATGATCACGAGGAGATGGACTCTCTGATTTAATTAGCAATCTCAAAACTCAAGAGATGAAAATGAAGGTGCGTGAAGGAAGAGAACCCACCAAAAATAAATCTATTGCTTTCAAGGCGACTCCCTCAATTATGGAAGATGAAGAGTCTATAGACGAAGGCAAAGAAGATTTCACCATGCTTATCCAGAGAGTGGAAAAATGTTTTAAAAAATGAGAAGGAAAAGTAACTTTCGAAGAACAAGACCTCAAGGCAAGTTCGAAAGAAATGAGGAGGAAATGGGTCCTTGCTATCATTGCAAGAAGACGGGACATCTCATTGTGGATTGCTCCTCACTTCAAGCTACAACCTCGATGAAATTGCACATGAAGAAAGCCATGGTGGCGACATGGGATGACTCAGAGACCGATTCATATGAAAAAGAGATTGATACCGCAAATATTTGCTTCATGACAAACAGGGAAGAATCGAATAAGGTAACCTTTAGACCTACTTTAGATGATGATGAACTGACCATGGATGAACTTGCTACATTTTTTGAAGAACTTCAAGAAAGATATGAGATTTCAAAAATTCAAAATAAAAAGTTGAAAAAGGAAAAATAAACTTTTGAAAAAAAATTGGATATTATTTCAAGGAAAAGAAATATTTTTCAAGTTATTTTAAAATGAATAAAAAGGACTTTGATGACCCAAAATGTATTTGCAAGGACGAAAGCCCTAATATCATTTTTGATAAAAATGAATTTGTGAGTATTCAAAATTGAATTGATCTTTTGAATTCTACTTTAAAGAAGTGTGTTTTTTATATGAGTAAGATTAGTTCTTTTTCCAAAAGGTAAAACCCAAGGAAAACACATTTCTCATGCACACACAAAGAAGCATGATTACAATGCACATCACAATCATGCATATATATGGTAAGATGTACACATGTACACATTGTAGCCGCAAAGGTCATTTAGCCAAATTTTGCTATACTAGATTAAAATTGAAAATCAAGAATGTTTGGGTCCATGAGAATACTAACCCTATAGGACTCAAAAAGATTTGGGTAGTAAAGAACACACCAAAGTTAATTGATGTAGGTGTGTCCTCTTCAAAGACGTAAGAGGAGATGGTGCCTTGATAGTGAATGCATTAGGAGATCAAAGTATCCACAAAGTGAATGCATCATTATCAAGAGGACTAGGTGGGAGAACATTTTTTTAGAGAGTGCTTGCATATATCAGTAACATCTCCATCATACCTTAATTTACATGGATTACATGCTCATGTGTAACATTTTTTAATTGTTATGGTCACATGTTCATGTTGATAGCCCTTAATCTATCATTAGTATTTTCATATGATTGAATGTATTGTTAGACTATCTCCATGTGTATGAGTAAATTTTTTTTAATTAATTAGTGTATTTTGATAGCATCTTTGTGAATATCTCGCATAAATACTCTATTGATTTCATAGACTTTATATATGTTTTCACTACTCGTCCATGAGTGTATTATGATACCATCGGTGATTGTTTTATAAAATGATCTAAATATTTTTAATCCATTTATTAAGCAATACAAATAAGAGAAGAAAAGAGCACCTCAACTCATAATTTAGAGGAATGATGAGGAGAAGTTTAGAGCCCGTAAAGGGTATATGACTTTATTTCTTAATTATTGGCTTAATTTATGTTTTAAGCATGTATTTTCTTTAGCATGGATATATTAAGCATATAGTTATTGGCCTAATCTAACATTTTGGCACATATTATCAAAATAATTTTAGCATACTCTTGATGCATATATTGTTTTAACTTAAGTCTAGAATTTATAAAAACTATTGGTATTAGAATTTTTATTTTTGAAAATACTCATTTTTGTGTTTTTGGAGCAATCCCGGCCGACCGAGTAAGTCTACAGGACTTACTGGATTGTTCGGTCGACCGAACGGTCGATCGAGTAAGCCTATTAAAGACTTACTTCGTCTGTCAGTAAACCAACCAATCGATCGAGATATGTAGGCGGTTGTTTGTCAGTGCTCTCGGGTTTTTTCGGTCGACCGACCGGTGGACCAACTTTCAGATCTGGCTATTATAACTGTTTAGAAACCCTAGAAATTTCAGTTTTCTCTCTCTTCTCTCTTCTTCTACCGACTCCCCTCTTTCTTATCCAACACATCTCTCTCCAAAATTTTTCTCACTCCCTATATTTCCATACAAAATCTTGAAAATCAAATTTACTCCACATCCACTTCACTTTGGTGAAGAAATTTCTGATTTTCACCAAGTATATTTCTCTACATCTCATCTTAATTTACTTTTATGTTATTCATGCCTTTTTCTCTGTATTTTTCTAGTAATTGTCTATTGTTTCAGTTCATATATCTGTTATTTCATCATGTATCTAAAACGTCAGAAAAACGAATCCAAACAACCTGTATTCTCCTCTCGACTCAAAAATGTGTTTGTTACAAAGAATGCTTTATATAAACACTTGGTGACCTACAACAAATATGTGAGTTCAGGAATATCTATTGTTTTGGCCGAGCATCTAAATCTTGGCCCCATTTTTAGAACTAGTTCCTTAGAATATTTTCTCACTATCATGGAACAAGTTCACCCTGAATTAGTTTAATATTTCTAATCTTTTCTTTTCTTCCATGACATTCACATCTGATCTCGTGTCAAAATTATTGATATCAATATATCACTTGAGAGATTCGCTAGAATCTTAAAATTGTCTTGTGAGGGTGAAGAGATTTTTCATCTAGATCTTCATGACTTCATGTATCCCGACGGTGAGAATGTACTCACTGCCTCATGACTTTTCCACAATGATGAGAACCCGACCCTTGTTAAGAATGAGGAGGTGAAGTACTACACACTTCTCACTCAAGTCCTTGCAAAAATTGTGTTTCATAATCTCCTCCAAATTTAGGAGAATATAGTCACACCCATGATTGTGTCCCTCATCTCATTTATTGCCTTCGGTGAGGCATTAAAGTTAACATTCTCAGACTCATCATCGACTTCATGCTTTCTAAATACTTGTTGATTCCGAATATAAATCTCCCATACGGATTGATTCTCACTCGCGTGTTCAAGACCTCAAAATTGATCTTTCTGATGAGAAAACTGTTGCTCCTTCCATTGACATTGATCGCACCCTCCTTAAAAGGATGCAAGCTGGACTTCGTGCTCATGCTCCTCCCCATCTTGCCTCGCCTCCTATTCAGCCTTTTACCTCTGGTTCCTCTTCTTCAGCTGCTGATCCATATGTAGGCATTATGACTCAGCTGAATGATCTGTCTCTGAACATCACTTCATCCATAGAGAAGATTTAGCTAGCCAAAGAGCACTTCGGAACGAGCATTAAATGATATCTTCAGCGTTGCAATGACTACGGCTTTTTCAGGCATGATTGGCCTGTTCCTATTCTAGATGCTTATGCTCAGCCTCTTCCTCCGACTAGTCCTCCATTAAATCCACAGACTGCTCATCAGGATCCCTCTGAAGCCTACCGTCCTGTTGCTGAGCCTACTATTGACATTGATGAGGAAGAAGACGTTTGAGCCATTCCCTTATTGATGAGTGACAAAAAGGGAGAAAAGTAGAACAAGAAGTAGAAGAAGGTATTAGTGATAGTATGCTGTGATGTTTCTTCTATATGAGTAATTTTCAGTTTTTGTTACATGTATTTGTGTTGGGTATTTTAAAAACTTTGTTAGCTTTATGTGTGATAAACTCTAGTACTGTAAAATTTCGGTACTGATGATGATATTATGTGACCTCATTTGGTTTTGTGATGTTGATTGAGTACAAGACTTATATATCATATATATTGTACTTTAGTTTTACCTTTGTGATGATTGAGTCATTCATGTGTTGAAATCTTATTCATCATTTTAATATTTGGAGGTCGGTTGTTTTGGATGGATGGAGAAAAACATTTATGCATATATTTTTTATTCTTCACATATTGTTATGTATAAATGTATTGCACAGAGTTTGTATCTTAACTATCTCTTTGACTATGCGTTATATTGATGCATTAAGGTTAAATATCATATTTCTGATATGCATGTGTTTAGGGGGGGTTTTACTTGAAGCTTCTTCCATATTTGCCTAAAATAACTCTATGTGTTTTGTCATCATCAAAAAAGAGAGATTGTTGGCCCAAAAGTAATTTGCCTTAGTTTTGATGATGATAATCTCATGTAGTTATTTATGTACTAATATTTTTATATACATTAATTTCAAGTTTCTTTTCAATCATGTGTTCGAACTTCTCATAAAGACTCACAAGTTTTCAAGTTTGAGTTTAGCGATCCAAGAGCCCAAGCATTAAATTCAATCATATCACTTGTGATAAGAATTAAGCTCAAGGAATCCACATTGCAAAACAAAATTTTTAAAGACAAGTATTTTTCTTATTTGTGTAAGAATTAGTTTTATCAAAACCAAGATTAGTTACTTTGGTAGCTCATGAGATTGACACACACACACACACAGAGTATTTCATAAGTGTTTATTCCTAAAAGTTTGAAAAAAATTTCAATAGGTTTAGAAAGATTTTTCAAAATGGTTTGTTGAAAAACATTTATTATTCAAAAAGATATTTCATCGTTAACAAAATTTAGTTCTACATCTTAAATTTGTGATAATATATAATCTCATAGTTTGAACTTCATATTACCCCATGGACTATGTTTTATATTCATGTATTTGAAACTATATTATGAAAAATCAAACAGAATTTCAAAACACTTCAAAAACCAGTTTTTACCCAGGGTCGGTCGACCAGGCTATCGACCATCATGCACAATTGTAACAGTGCATCTCGGTCGACTGAGCCTTCGACCGACTGTAACACCCTTTGCTCTTGATTTTGTTCGATTGACCGCCCGAGCGACCGACGCTGCCCAACTGTAAAAAATATGACCGTTGATGGTCAACCGCAGAGTCTTTTTTGGCTGCTTGTAAACCCATGACTATATTGTTTTCCTTTTGATTAGTTGCTAATCCCTAATGGCTTTTTTGTTTTCTCTCTTAGATTTTGACCCTATATATATATATATATATATATATATATTATTATATATATATATAATATAATAATATATATATATATATATATATATATGAAAACACCGTTGACTGTTAAAATTAATCAGTCATTAAGATTTGTATTGATTTTAGATCCAAGTTTTTGAGAGAAATATTTTTCAAAAAAGAAAAGTTTTGAGCAAAATCCATATAAGATTTCTCTAGCTTTGATTCTCCATTCCACTGATTTCAAAGCTTTTCTCACCACAATCTCAGAGCTATAAGTTCTTGTCTTGATTATAAGATTGTTTGTGAGCCCATTTTTGGTGATCTAGGTGAGATCAGCTCACTTGTTTTGAAGAGTTGTAGAGGTTGCGGCTTCAAAGCGAGCTTATGGGTTCGTTAATTGTAAGGTGTCGTGGCACCGACAAAGAGGACTTGCGGGTCCAGTTCGCTCTTCTGAGAACATGTAGAGTGGTGATCTCGTGGGATCAGGAATAGTGCTAAACCCTTCACACGGTGAAGGCGGGGATGTGGAGCGTTGCTCGAACCTCAAAACAAATTTCCCGACATTGTGATTGTTCTCTTCCTATATCTCTACTTAACTTACTCTATACTCTATTGCATGTTTCTATTGATCTATTTCTTATTGATACTTATATTCTTGTGTAATATTATTGTGTGTTGATATTGATTCTTGTTCATTAGCAAGTAATTTCATTAATTCCATATTATTTGACATTATCCTTTATTCGTCACCTGTTCACCCCCCTCTAGGTGATTTACACGATCCCTTAAACCCACAGTTCAAGTACCCAATGAAAGTACTTTATGATTGAGGGAAAAGAGATGAGGATTCTTTTTACTCTTTAGTAGAAGAAAAACTTCTTTTATTTACCCACATTAAGTCATAATGGGTTTATATAATGGTTGAAGATAAAGTTGTAATCCTCATCTCCAACCAATAAGATCATAGGAGATAGAGTTGTAATTTATCAACAACTAATAAGATTCAGATCAATCTTGATTTGAATTTCAAGTTAAGATTATTTTATCTTATCCTGATTAGATCTTTTTTATATTCTTACTGGGTCTAGCCCAATAAAGTCCTAACCTATCCTGTGCGTCCTTTATTCCTGCGGTATTCTCAGTAGCAAGCATCTTATTCAAGCATCAAGAATCGAGCATTCTATACCTTCAAAAAAAAAAGTCTTTGTACTTGTTGGACCATGCTAATGTAGCACTTCTTTAACCACCTTTCTAGTATTTCTAACTCTGTAAACAAGGGTTTTGATTTTCTTCAATGGAAATATCTTCTCATTAGCTCATTTCAATTCTTTTACTTCTGCTCAAACTGGTATTGGCTTAAGCATCCGAGAGGCTTCGCCAGAAAACCGACCCCTGCATTTTTACATGGTTGCAAGTTCTCAAAAGTGATTACTTAGGGCTTACATGATCTACTTCACTGAATCATATCCTCAGTATTTTGGTTCTTTCACTGAGAGCACTCAGCTTTAATAAATTGAGGATTGACATGGTGATAGAGATTGAAAGGAGCAATCAAGAACATGCAAGTTATTCTCTTTGACGACAAAGAACTATCAAGAACGAGTATTCCGCTTTCACTGTGATAGAAATTTAAGGAAATAACAATATTGGTTGGATGAAGTGCGGATTGAACAATGGATGCTACAATTCAAGATTATGAACTTCGATGGAGAGTCTAAATCTGAGGTCTCATCGTGATCTTGAAGGAGGTATGTTAGCATTGGCTTCTTGAGTTTGCTGTGATTGTAATTTCAATCTTCTCTGGACGAAGGGGAAATGAGTTAATGCAGCTGAGGTAGAATCAAGGGAGACAGTTGATTTGGTGGAAAAGTTAGATGGAGATATGCTCCTTAATGATTTCATGGAAGAAGAAGAAGAAGAAGAATCTGATTGAGAAAATAATTAGTGTTCATATGAGTATATGTTGAAAGCTTATAATAGCAGTAATCATAAGCTTGACGATAAGGGTTCTCAAGTGATCGATGAAGAAATTGTCAACATAATTCTTGACTCAGTAAAGAAATTATGAGCATAAAGTTATTGGGTAAGTTCTAGTTTTTGTCAGAAAATGGTTTTTTTTCTGTCAACATAAAAAGAATTGTTTTTTTTTATTTTTAGAAGTACTCTAGTTTTTGTCACTATCCCAAGTTAATGGTGGACGTGATGTAGGGCACACTATCATTTTAACTAAGTTTAGATGGTGTATCTGTTTTTAAATTCTACTTTTTATTTAAGAGTCTACAGCTCTCTCATCTCAATTTCACCTTTAAAATTGAAGCAATAGATACTAATTCACTTACACACTAGCTAAATCTTTGTAGAAATCAATTTTTTAGACTCAAAAACACCTAAAAACTAAGAAAAAGAAGAAAATAAAGAAGACAAAAATAATGACACAAACTCTACGTGCACCCCATACTTAAATTGTATCATGTCTTCATGCACATAATTGAAAACAGAGATAAATAGAAAGCATTATACTCACACTTACATGCACATGATCATAATTATCAATCAATCCAAGCATATGAGAATAATCATGAAAATTATAACAGTATGTTACAATTGAAAATAACTCATGTACCGAAACAGCTCCTTCGCGTGTTTGAATTCATCCTCGCTTATCCTGTATTGCTTGCAAGAAACTTGGCACATAAGTTAGACGAAAAGATACATAAAACGACTCTCTAAATACCAAAACTACGCTGACTCATTAAACTGACTCACAGAGACAAACATAAAAATCCTAAAACAAATGAATGAAAAATAAAGGGGCTATAGTAAACATATACATACCCTCTCCTAAACTAACTTGATTAGCAGCTGGAGGTTCACGTTATTGGCCTAGCGGGCACTTCACCCTAGTTTTGATGATGATTATCTCATGAAGTTATTTGTACTAATAATTTTTATTTGTTTAAGTTACAGGTATATAAAGATTATTATAGTTAAAATTAGCTTCTCTAAAAGACTCACATTTGTAGCTAACATCAAAGAGATTCAAGAGCTCAAGCAACAAGAATATATATAGCACTCAAGGATGGAGTTAAGCTCAAGAGAGATGGAAGTTAAAGCACTCTAGAATTTTTTTTTTTAAAAACAATGTAAGATTTAATTTATCAAAACCAAGTTTAAAAGTTTGGATTGCTCATGAGATTCACACACACACAAAAGAGTTACTGTATTTGTTTTCAAAATCTTTGAAAAGAATTTTGATAGCTTTGATCATTTACAAAATGGTATTTTAATTTACGGATTTGAAAAAGAATATTCTGAAAAGGAATTTCACAATTTACTAAAACCAGTTTAAAACTACATTCTTTGTGTGGATATAGGATCACATGTATTTCGGCTTCAAACGTCTACATGAACTTATTTTTTGTATAGGTTTTTCCGTGTATTTAATTAAAAAAACAAAAGGATTTCAAAATACTTCCAAGTATCAATTTGGACCCTTGGTCGACCATCCGGTCGACCGACATGCAGAGCTGATTGCTCCGCCGCTCGATCGATTTTACACAGACTTGCACAAGTATAACTTGTGCATGTCGGTCGATCGCCCGGTCAACCGCGAGTAGATTCTACTCTCTGTTTGTGCTTTGGTCGATCGACGAAAGTTTTGCTCTCTATTTGGGTTGTTCGGGCGACTGTCCAGTCGACCGCTATCCCCAATGGTCAGAAATATGACCGTTGACGAGTGGCCAACTGGTTGACTGATAGGCTTAATAATAAAGCTTGATTAACTCCAAACGCCTATATTTTAAAATTTGTCTTTTCTGGGTTAATCAAGAGCAGCTATTATGAGTCTCTCTCTCTATTTTGGTCCTCTATAAATAGGGGCACTGTAACAAAACCTTAACAACTTTTGCTAAATATTTTGCTCAAGATTTCCAAGAGATTTTGATAAGATTTTCAAAAGAAATCATTTTTGAGCCAAAATTCCAAATCCTAGTTTTCTAACTTTGAGCTTTCAATCTAAATACTTCAAGCTTTACTCACACTGGCAATCTCAGGGCTTCAATTCCTTTACTTGATTATAAGATTATTTCGTGAGCCATTTGTGATCAAAGAGAGATCACTTCTATCCTGTATTCAAAGTGTTATAGAGGTTGCGACTTTGAACCTTGTAGGTTCGTGATTGTAGGTGTTGCGGCACTGAGTGAGGAACTTGCAGGACCAGTTGTTCTTGCGGGAATGTGTATGAGCTGGTGATCTTATGAGATCAAATAGTATTGAAAATCTTTCATTGTGGTGAAGTTGAGGATGTAGAGTAGTGATTCGAACGTCCAAACATATTCTCGTGTTTGCAATTGCCTTCTCTCTATCTCTCAACTCAACTCACTCTTTTGATATCTTCCATGCTACTATTGTCTTAATCTTTACATGTTAGATATATATTATGTTGTATTATTTTGATTACATGGGATTGTTTCTTTACTCATAGTATTGCTAGATTGCTTAGTTATTTTAATTTCACATTGTTTTGTCATATTTTATTCATCACCTATTCATCCCTCTAGATGATTTCAATTGGTATCAGAGTTTAGTGTTCTAAATTTTTTAGTTTAACCATCATAGAATGATCCTTTCTTTGGCTAAATGTTTGCTGCATATTCTATATATTTGTTTGCATACAATGCAACACACGACTTTTCTAGCATAAAATCCCACTCAAATTTGATGGTTTAACCTTTCTCATTTGAAAAGTGAAGATGACCTTATTTCTTAAGTTTTTAAGGTTTAGGGTTGTAAAGGTCGTCACTAAAGAGTTTGTAAAACCTCACTGTGATGAGGATATATTGTCTGAAGCCACTGCCAAGAATTATGAGGCCAATACTAAGGCACAATATGCAGTAACACAAGCATTGAATGATTATCTCATTTTATTAATTGTAAATCCTCATTTGAGGCATGGAATGACTTGATCGTAACTCATAAGGGTACCTCTCAAGTCAAGAGATCAAAAATAGATTTGTCACATTTTAAATATGAGAACTTTTTTATGCTTGATAATGAATTTATAGATGAAATGCTTACATGTTTCATAAAAATCACTAATGGGTTGTCTTCCATATCCATCTATTGCGAAGGAAGAAGAATTTATGGATGAAGGTGAAAAAAAATACTTTGTCATATTTATAAGAAAAGTTGGTAAAATATTTTATAAGAAAGGAAGGATTAGCATCTTCCAGAGGACAAGACCACAAATTAAGTATGAAAGAAAGAAGAGATGGGTTCGTGTTTTCTTTGCAAAAAGACAGGATGTTTGATAGAGGATTCTCCCTCTCCAAGTGACCACATTTAGAAGAGCATACAAGAAGAAGGTCATAGTGAATACTTAGGATGATTCAAAAACCAAATTCAATGAGAAAGTTGATACTGCTAATGTTTGTTTTTTGACTAATGGGAATGACCCTAATAAGGTATCTCTAGAAACTTCTCTTGATGATGATGAATTGACTACTGATGAGCTTGGTAGATTTTTCAAAGAATTACAAGAACGATATGAGCTTTTAGAAATTCAAAGCAAAAAATTGAGAAAAGAGAATGAGTTTTGAAAACAAATTAGATATTGTTTTTAAAGAAAATAGGACGTATCTATTTATTTGAAAAGGCTAAGAATGATTTTGATTCTCACAAGCGTATTTGCAAGGGCAAAATCTCTAAAATTATTTTTGATCAAAATGAGTTTGAGAATTTGAAAAATAGAATAAATGTTTTAGATGTAAATTTTAAAAAAAATATGTGCTTTTTTACTTGAAGAAAGTTGACTCTTTGTTTCTAAATGGAAAAATCCAAAAGAAACATACACAAGCACACACCAAGTATGTACACAAAGCACAACACACATGCTCACATTATGGCAAGGTGTACACTTGTACACATTGTGACCAGAAAAGCCATATTACACAATTTTGTTATTCAATATTAAATTTGAAGAATAATAATATTTGGGTTCGAGAAAATATTAACCGTCAAGGACCCAAGAAGATATGGGTACCGAAAAACACACTGAATTTAATTAATGTGGGTGTGTCCTCCTCCAAGATTTAGGTGGAGGTCGTGCCTTGGTGATGAATGCATTTGGTGCTTAAAGAACAAACCAATTTGATACATTGCTATCAAGGAAGTAAGGTGAGAAAATACCACCTTTGAAAATAGAGATTGCTTGCTTAAATCATATCGGTAATATCTCAACTTATTTTAAGCTTACATTGCTTGCATGTTCATGATATTAGTCTAAACTCTATACATGTTCCCAATGCTTATATATATTGAGTTGATTGACTACTTTCATATATGTGTACTAGTGTGAATTTAGACAATTTTGATGATTTAAATTCTTGTTTATATCATAATATGTTTCAGTTTCAATTGATATAATTTCATGTTGTTTATATAGAATGCATACCATGATGATAACATAGACTTCTAACAAGTTGGTGGCAGAGTTGCATTAATTGCTGATGTCGATGTGCGAGAAACAAGCTGCACCTGCAATGAACACGAAGAAGAAAGATGCCCCTTACAGCCACAACATCGACAAATCAAATGGACATTTTCAAATTCAAATGATTGCCAAAAAGGGGAGATCATAGAGTCCTCAATAGTGATCTCAGTGCAAGGGAGTGGAGGCTTAGAGAGGTCGACTTCAACAGCTACACAGTGGGGCCGTTTGTTTCGCGTAAAAGTCCGTAATTCGTAAATGACTTACAACTCAGTTACAACTACGGCGTTTGTTTGGACCGTAATTCGTAAAAGACTTACACAACCTAATTACCCCTCACTTGCAACCCAATTATCACTCACTTACAGCCCAGTTACTGTTAATTTTGTGGTCATGCAAATTTGTATTATTTTTTTATGTTGATATTAAATTTTTTTAATATTTAGTATTTTTAATATTTATTTGCAATATTAAAACTTTTTAAATCACCAAATAGTTAATTTTGTGATCAACTTTTTCACTTACGACAACCAAACACCGTAAAGCACAATATACTTTTCCACTTACAACTTTATATTACCAACCAAACACCATAAAGCTTACATGCATGTAACTCATTTACAAATGTAAAAAGACTTTACCAATTATAACTTACGAATTACGGCCAATTACGACAACCAAACAGAAACATCTCTGTCGACTCATCCAGTCGAGTCAAAGCACCAACCCTAGCGATGATCAAATCAATGGCCAATCTTAACAAAAGCGAAAGGGGAGATCAGGGAGACTCAACCAAAGCACTACCCGTGGTAAAGCATCAGGGGAGAGCTTGAAATACGGTGACCAAGGTCAAATATCAAGCACAGCTTCATCAAGAACACATGGACCGCCAAGGAGGACCCAAAGTAAAACACAGAATGGAAAAACCATCTTTCATGGGGAGCACTTCCCAATCTTGTTGGGGGCTCCACAGAGAACCAAGGCCATACTGAACTTGTTGCAAGGAAATGGGTCGTCCAAGGAGCCTACGCACCAAGGACAAACGCCATGGTGCAGATTCCTCCTCAGCATTCGTCTTGGTGATGAGAACAGGGACAGTGTGAGCTTTCCACAGCCTAGCTAGCACATCTCCAGTCAAATCAGAAGGGCTTGGAGGCATGCATTATTGTAACAAATTTGTTTCCATTTTTACTTGTATTTTGATGTTGCCTCAAAACTGTCTGGGCTTCAATGAGCAGATGGGCTGCTTAACCCTCAAATGGCCTTTGCACCTGAGGTTTGAACTTGTGACTTCTAATAACATATTTTCATGAGTTATCACTTGAGATAGAACTCTAAAGTATCTTTATTTTAGTAAAAATAATCTAAAAAGAAGAGATCGTGCACAAAAAATTACAAAATTATATATAGTATTTTATATTTTTTATATAAAATCCAGTATTAACATCCACCCACACTGGTTTATATGTGAGCATGTCCTTGTTCCACAGGTTTTATAAGAGAAGAACAGGGTAAAAATTGAGAAAATGATTTAGTATACAATTTAAAGGAAGGATCAGGATCTCATTTCGATTTCTTTGTCAGGTCACACTGAGACTAACCATGGCAAATAGATGGATAAAGAAAATTGCATTGATTTTTTTTTTTTTATAGAGAAAGAGTGGGGCCTCAAAATCGAAAGCCCCAACCTATTTCTCATCAATATATAGCTCCAAAATGTACAATGAGCCTAACATTTACCCCAATCTTAGCATTAAGCTATTACATCATCCACAGAAAATTCCCTCAAAAGAAAATCCCCATGCACACTTCAAGTATTAAGAACATAAATATGAATATGTTCAATCAAGAGAAACTAAAAACATCTAAATTTTTGAAACTACCAGGAATTCTCATGATTTTTTAGAAAACTAAAACGAACCTCTAAATAATAACATGATAGGTCTGATAACAAAAAATAAATCTGAGGCGAGGAACAGAGGAGACAACAATGATAAATTTGTTTAATCTTTTATGAAAGATACAATTCTCATTCTACTTCTTTGCATACATTCTCACCAAATAAATTCTTTTATAGAGATCTAAATGACTTTTGAAACACAACTTTTGAAATCAAAAACACATCTCTTCCTAAGGGACACAACCTTTCATTTCAAATAGATATAATTCTTCTAAAGGATAAAACTCTTCATTTTAAAGAGACACAACTCTTTATTTCTTATCTTATCGGGTTTAATTCTCAATATTCTCCCTTAAAGTTGATGTAACCATTCCAAGTTGACTCCGTATTATAGAGAATATTTCATGCTTCAGTGGCTTTGTGAAAATATCAGCAACTTGATCTTGGGTCTTGACAGAAATTAGTTCTACCTTATTCTTGTTTATGGTCTTCCAAATAAAATAATAATGAGTGTCAATGTGTTTGCTGCTTTCATAGAAAACAGGATACTTTGCAAGTGCAATGGTTGATTTGTTATCAATGTAAATCTTCATTAGTTGTTCTTGGTTAAGTTGAAGATCTTTAAGTAAATTCTGAAACCAAATTGTATGACAAGCTCCAGATGATGCAGCAACATATTCTACTTTACAAGTTGAAAGAGTGACAATAGCTTGCTTTTCTTATGACCAAGAAAATGACGTATTACCCAGGAAGAAAACGTAACCCGTAGAGCTCTTTCGTTCATCAACATCTCCTGCTAGTCACTGTCAGTATAACCAATGAGTTGAAAGTCATCATACCTTGTGTAAAGAAGTTCATAGCTGATTGTTACTTTGATTTAGCGTAAGATCCTTTTTGCTTCCATTAAATGAGTAGATTTTGGCTTCTCCATATAACAACTAACTAACCCAACTCCATAGAGAATATTCGGCCTTATGTAAGTCAAATAGCGAAGACTTCCCACCAAGCTTTTGAAATAAGTGGCATCAACATTGCTTCCTTCATTATATCTTGATAATTTGATTCCACAATCAACTGGTGTACTTACTGCATTGCTCTCCTCCATGTTGAATTTCTTCAAAATGAATTTTGCGTAAACTTTTTGACAGATGAAAATTCCTTTCTCCTTTTGCTTCACTTCAATACCGAAATAATAGGACATAAGCCCTATGTCAGTCATCTCAAACTTTCGAATCATGAAGTTTTTGAACTCTTGGATCATTCTAGTATTGTTCCCTGTAAATATAAGATCATCAACATACAAACAGACCTGTAAGAAATCTCCATTTTTTCCTTCTTTGTATACAAGACATGTTCATATAGGCATTTGATGAACCCATTAGCTTGAAAATATTCATCAATCCTGCTGTTCCAAACTCTTGGTGCCTATTTCAAACCGTTTAATACTTTTTTCAACTTCAGTACTTTGAGCTCTTGGTCCTTTCTTATATAACCTATAGGTTGTTCTACATATACTTCTTCTTCAAGATTCTCATTCAGAAATACGAATTTTACATCCACTTGAATGATTTTCCAATTATTTTGAACAACAATATAAATGATTAATCTGATAGTTTCAAGCCGAGCAACATGGGAGTATACCTCATCATAATCGATCCCAGTATTTTGATTGTAACATTTGACAACCAACCAAGCTTTATAGCGTTCAATATCTCCTTTCACATTCTTCTTTGCTTTGTATACCCACTTGAATTCAATTGCTTCCTTGCCTTTCGGTAGTGTGGTAAGTTCCCATGTGCTATTCTTCTCGATAGCTTTGATTTCTTCATCAATGGCTTCTTTCTATCTTCTATGTTGGACAACTTCTTCAAAGCCTATAGGCTCAGGATCGGAAAATAGATAAAAGAGTGTAAGATTATTTTTATTCTCTGTTACCTCGTATAACTCGAAGAGTGTTCTTATCTTTTGGGGCCTTGGAGAAGAATTTGGTAGTGATGATAATGATGTAACTCCTATGATTTTGATGATGTAATTAACCTATAAATTAAGCTACTAACAAGTTGGATTAGTAGTGTTGTCTTATTTTAGGATAAGACTATACTTGGAGGATGAATGAATTTGAGCTATCAATGTCACATACATATGGAGGATAAAAGAAATTTTGTGAAGCTCCACAAATTTTATATTCAAGTTAACAAAGAGCTACTAGGAACAAAGCACATCTAACTCTACAAGATCAAGCTATTACAAGATACATCAAGTTATGAAAGAGTAAGAAAGAGTCAAAGATATTTTGAACTATATATTTCTTCAATAAAAACTATTTAAGTAATTATACAGTAATTTTATTATGAAACATATATTTGACACATAGTAAGATCTTTCTGTTTCAGTTTCTAGGTAGAATCTCCATTCTACCACCTCATCCTACTACTCAGTCTAATTCTACCAGCCCTGTCCAGTACAAATTAAAGTGAGAAAATTCTGTTATAATTCTGGTTCAGTTTTGATTGTTCTCTGGATATTATATTTTCTTTTCTTTGATAACTAGGTTATAGTTCCACATGGGTTGTACTTCACTTGGTAAACTACCCACTCTTTGCATTAACTTCTTTCACAAAAATGGGTTGTACATATCTTGCTCTACAACTTAAAATCTGTGTTTGTTCATGTCAAACTATCCCTCTCTATCCATATGTTGTTGATAGTTTTTGACGGCCCCAAACTGTCCAGTTTATACAGCTGTGTAAGAGATCCGTTGGGTATAAATTTTGAGAGAGAACTTCATCCCTTTTCTCTCTCTCTTAGGTCTCCATACCTCTCCATATCTTACTACTGTAGAAGCATTTAATGCTCAAGATTATGCATAGTTTTGATATCTTTTTACAGCAGCATTAAATGCTCAAACGGGAAAAAAAATATGCCTCTCTTTCTCCAACAGTTGAATTCACTTTGATGTTGCCTTGTTGTTTATATAACACCTTACTCATTCATTACAACAACAAGAACAAAACCAGAAAATTTCAGGAAAGTAAAAACATAGCTCTTCTACTATTCAAGCCTTAAATTTTAGAACTCAGCAACAAAAATGGTTGAGCTTATCATGTCCATTCAAGCTCTGATTTTCAGAAAAAGTCTCAAGCATTCAATACAAGAGAATTTCATCATTTCATTTATTTCTCTATTGGAGAATCTCAGTTTGATCTTCTACATTTATTCTAAATTCTCTTCCTTATTACTTTAGACTTATTGTGCCAAGTTATTAATTGATAATACTTAGAATTATATGATTGCATAGAGTCTCCTATTGTATTCTATCATTGTGCTTAATTTATTTCTCAATATTGTGTTAGAGAATAAAATCTTTGTCATACTCATTGTTGTGTGCCTCAAGATAGAGGTGGTGTGAAAATCCAAGATCGGAGAGTATCTTGGTGGTCTGTAAATCCAAGATTGGATAGTATCCTGGTGGATTGAAAATCCAAGCCCAAGAAAGAGCCTTGGTGGTTGTAATCCCTGCTTCAAAGAGAAGCTTTTTACTAGATTTGCAAATTTTAGAGAGGAGACCTCTAGGTGGTGGATGTAGGGGTGTTTTCCGAACCACCCTAAAATTGTTTGTGTTCTCTTTACTGTTATTTTTGTGATTTATCCACTGTGCATTTACTTTTACATTATTATATTCTATTCTCTGTTGCTTTTACCATCATACTGTGTCATTCTACCATCAAATTACATGATCCTACCAGTCTGCCTTCTTTTACAGTCTGTCATATAACTGGTTTATTTAATTTTAATTACCCTTAACCCTATTCACCACCCTTTAGGGTCTAACAATTAGTACCAGTTCAGTACTCATTTTTTAGGCTTTATATTTTAGAGACTGATCATGTGTCTTCCACTAGTGACCTTATTCTACCAGAGGGGAGATCCAATAATGAGCCTCCATTATTTAATGGTACTAATTATGCATATTTGAAAGCATACATGAGAATTCATATTTAATATATTGATTGAAAGATTTGGAGCATGATTGAAGATGGCTACACCTCTTCCACTATACAAGTTGATGGTAAGAAGGTTCCAAAATCTCAATCTGAATGGGACGAGAGGGATTTCTCTTTTGCTAATTGAAATTCCAAAGTTATTAGTTGTATTATCAATGGATTATCTTGCAATGAGTTTCATAAAGTTATGGATATCACATGTGCTAAAGAGATGTGAAATTATTTTGAAGTCACCAATGAGGAGACTAATGAAATTAAGAATAGCAAAATAAATATACTTATATAAGATTTTAAATCTATTCGATTGTTGCCTAATGAGTCTATTGATGATTTCTTAATAGATTCAAAAGCATCACTAATAATCTCTAATCTCTTATAAAAGTTATTACTTGCTTTGAAATGAACAACAAGGTGTTGAGATGTCTACCCATGAAATACAATAGCATTATTAATCCAATACAGATTTACAAAGAGATCAGCACTCTCCCCTTCCAAGAATTAATGGGGATCTTGAAGAATGCGGACATCAAAATGAATCTTCAAAGAAAAGAGAACAAGATGATGCTACTCAAATGAAAAAAAAAGTATAACTTTCAAAGGAACACAAGATGAGTCTTCAAGTGAAGAAAGTACAAATAAAGATGATGATCTTTCTTATGTCATCAAAAAGGTCAACAAAATGATGACGAAGAAAATTAATAAAAGGAGAAACTTTCAAAGATCAAATAGAAGAAAAGATGAGACCGGCTCCATAAATTGCTATGAATGCAATAAGCCTGGTTACATTGAGAAGGATTGTCCCAACTTAAAAGGAAAGATGAAAAATTCTTCAAGAAGAAGAAAGGTTTGTATGTGGAATGAGATGAACCAGAACCAGTGATTCTGAGAATGAAGAAAAAGATAAAGCAAATTTGAGCATCTCAAATGAAAATATATGCTTCATGGTGGACAACGAACAGGTAACACTCGATGACTATATTACTTCTAAAGAAATAGAAGATGCTTATATTGAGTTAGTTGCAGATTACAAAAAACTTTCAAAACGATTTACTACTTTGAAAAATGAACATGTATCTTGTTCATCTATTTATGAAATATTTTAAGAGAGAAAAATGAATTGCATGTGAAAATTGTAGAGCTTCAAACTGAAAATGATGATTTAAAGATCCGCTTAAAAAGATTTACCGATGTTGCTTTTACTTCTAGTACTGTTTATGCACAAAATCAGGCAGGTAGAACTAAATCATGTCCTGGAAGGATACCATCCTACCGACAACAGTCGGCAGGATGCTATCCTACCAGTACAGAAATCATGATTTTCATACTCATTAATATCACAAAAATACTTCAAATTTAATTTGCATTTATTGCATGAAGAGAGGTCATGTTATTACTTCATGTTTTATAAAGAAACATGTTCATGCTATTTCATATCTAAAATAGGTTTCTAAACAAGATACTAACATTCAGGTACCCAAAAGACATTGGGTACCTAAAAGTATATATCAAAATTCTCTTGTAGGTATTCAACCTAATTCAACCTTTCTCAACGTAGAATGAAATGGTACCTTGATAGTGGTTGCTCAAGGCACAAGACAAGACATCCAAAATTTTTGCAACCCTATCAAGTTGTAAAGGTAGCACAGTCACCTTTGGAGATGATAGTAAAGGTAAAATCATTGGCATTGAAACTATTGTAAGAAACCTTTCTCCATTTTAGAAAATGTATTGTGTTGCGTTATGACAACAACCAGAAGAGGAATCCCTGAATCTCCCAAGCACGAAGAACAATTCTTCCAAACACAGCACAAATCACAATCTCAGAGAAAGAACACGAAAACAATGATTAACGAGGTTTAGCCTTGATGCCTACGTCCTCGGGGCAATGAAAGAGAGATTCTATTGATTTAGAAAATCAATTACAATGGATGCAGCACCTCTGAGTATCAAGAGAGCTGCTCCTTTCCTTTGGTGCAACAAAACCCTAGAAATCTCGTTTAAATACAACAGATTTCTAAATCAGTAATCGCAGCCCGCAACCCGACTGTCGGTCAACCGGGCGGTTGACCGACCCCATATGCCGGTCGACCGGGCCGGTCGACCGTTCCCAACCGAGAGTTGGGCACTTCAGTCGGTCGACGGGGCGGTCGACCGACCCCATACGCCGATCGACCGGGCCGGTCGACCGTTCCCAACCGAGAGTTAGGCACTTCAGTCGGTCGACCGGGCGGTCGACCGAGCTCCTCCTGTGGTTGACCGCCCGGTCGACCGCTCATGCCTTTGTGCATGTTGTGCATGTCGGTCGACCGGACCGGTCGACCGAGCTCCTGCTACTGCGGGCGGTCAACCGGGCCGGTCGACCGATCTCCTGCTGCTGCTGCTGTTAGTCTGTTTTGCTGTTGCTGCTTCCTTCGTCTTTCGTCGACAACTTCCTCGATGATCCCTCGACGATCCTTGTCGACTTCCTCGACAATATCCTCTCTCTTTCCAACAATTCTCCACCTCGGTGAAGATTCTTCCAAATCTGAACCGATCTCCAAGGTACCCCAGTCATCACCTGGCAAAATCGACACACGATCTCGGCAAAATCGACACACGATCTCGTCTTGCGCGCACCGGACGAAATCAACACACGATCTCGACGAAATCGACACACGATCTCGGCTTGGAATCTTTAGCTCAGCTATCCGTGAAAAACATCGCACATGCCTTCCCTGCACTTCACCTTAGGAGAACTTCCATACATGCCGATCACCATATCGTGGCTCCTCCTCAGCAACTTCACGACCTCACGAAGACTCCTCATGAGCCAACACTGACTCTCCAACTGACTAGCTCTATCAGTCTACCTGTCTTCCACTGACGGTCCAACCAAGTCTGCGTAGAGCACACCAAATATCATCGGCTTCAACTGGATGCACACCACTCCTTATGCAAGCTCAACATCTTCTCACCGGAAGATCACCTGTTCATCGAGATCACAACACCTCACCTTTACGTGAAGTCTAACTAGCCACAACACTTTACCTCTACGTGAAGCCTCTCCACCTCTACGTGAAGTTCCATCGGCCACAACTCTTCACCTCTACGTGAAGATCCAAACAGCTTCTCGAGAACCCAATTAGCTTCACAAGAGTTGCATCACCAAATGGCTGCGCCTTTACGGCTGCCTACGTACCATGCCCAAAAGATCAAGCCAACCGTAGTTCATTGGAAATAAGCTTCATCAAGCTCAAATACTGGTACCTGTATCTGCAGTAGTGAACCTATCAGACTGAGTCATATGAACCTCTTCCCGACCATCATGGAGAACAACGGCCTTCAACTTGAGCTTGTCGCGATCACAAGCTTGAGATTCATGCTTCTTTAATCACGAGCGTGGTTTCACCTTGGTTCCAGTAGCTGCAAACACCTCGACATCCTCAGCAATGTCTTCAACCTGTTCTGCATCACCCTTGGTTTCTTGACCTCCACCCGGTGTCACATCCGATGAAGTCTCCTCTAATGCCGAACCAACTGGAGATGATGGAGTAGCATCAACCTCCACCCGCTGCGATACTTCCTTGGTCTCCGTCCTCTCCACCTGCTGAGAGACGGTGGACTTCAACACTGAAGTCTCTCCAAATGTGACATTCCTGCTCATCACGATCTTCTTGTCTTCGGGGTCCCATAACCTGTAGATGTTCCTCTTGACGCCCAAATAGACAAACCTCTTTGCTCGCGGATTCACCTTGCCATTCTTGGCACTGAAGTAGGTCGGACTTCCAAACTCCCGCAACACATCATGATCTTGAGCAGCTTTCCCAGACCAAATTTTCAATGGAGCTTTACCTCCTATCGCAGTCGATCTATTCATGAGATGGCTAGCATACTCAGTCGCCTCAGCCCAAAACGACTTGTCCAATCCTGCATTAGACAACAACCTCCGAACCTCCTCCAGCAAGGAACGGATTACTTCTTTTGCCAACCCATCTGTACCTGTCGTGAAGTGAGTAACAATTCCGGTATTCTGGCCAAATCGTAGGAATTGGTACATGTCCTTTCTAACATTACCAATTTTCAGCTCCTTTATCTTCCTACCAATCTGCCTCTCCATTCTTTCTTTCCACTTCACCAATATATCTAGGGCTTCACTACTTTATCTCGTTGGATATATCCAATAATGCCTAGATATACTATCAACGAAAGAGATAAAATACCTGTGACCTCCAAGCGATGCCGTCTTAGCAGGCCCCCAAATGCACATGTGAACACAATCAAGAAGACCTTCATTGCGGTGAGTACTGGTGCTGAATTTCACCCTCTTCTTATCCAGAAAGCTGTGTTCACCTTCCAACTTGCAGGTAGCAGCACCTTCCAGCGATTCCATCTTTGCAGGAGCTTGCAAAGACTTTTCTTCTTCTTGTCGACCTTTCCTGCCAGACTCCGGGCAACCATCATCTGAGGAACTGGAAGTCTCCACCTGACCTGTCACCGTACTACCCTTCAAGTAGTAGAGATTGTCTTGGCGGACGCCCTTCATCACCACCATCGAGCCTCTGATCATCCTGAGATCACCACCTTGAACAGATATCACCATGCCTGATGCTTCTAAAGCTCCAACGGAGATTAGATTTCTCTTCAACTGAGGTACATACCTCACTCCCTTCAGCTCCCTTACCATCCCATCAAACATCCTGATTCGGATTGTACCTACACCCTCCATGCTACATGGGTGATCATCGCCCATACCGACCGAACACCCCTCCAGCTTCTCAAAGCTAGAAAACCAACCCCGATTAGGGCACGCATGGTATGTTGTACCTGTATCCAAAATCCACTCATCTTCCCATGAGTGACCAACGATGGGAGTAATGACTGAAAACGAGAAACCTGACGAGTTCGAATTTGATCCACCTGCCTGTGAACTACTCCTCTGAGTATTCGTCACCTTTGCAAGATTTGCTTCAGCCTTCGACTCCTTTTTTTCCCTTTGAACTTCGGACAGTCCACTTTCTAGTGCCCTATCTCTCTGTAGAAGGCACATTGGTTCCTTTTAAGATCCCTAAATCCTGGCCTGAACTTTGATCTTCCTCTTTCCTCCTTGTCCTTCCTTGATGAACCCCTGCCTCTTACTTCCAGTGCCTCCGCCGATGAGCTTGACTGAGAAGGATGTCTCTCCTTTCTCCTCGTTTCATAACTTGCCAGTACAGACGACACCTCATGGTAGTCCAGAGTCTGCCTACCATTGATAAAGGTCAGAGTGAATGTCTCATACTCCTCCGCCGGGAGTGAGTTCAGGAGAATGATCGCCTTGTCTTCCTCATCTATCTTGACATCCACGTTCACCAAATCTGTAAGAAGCTTCGTGTATCGGTTGATGTGCTCATTCACTGTGCTCCCCTTCTTCATCTGAAACCGGTACAGCTTACTCTTAAGCTGCAATCTTGACTCGATACTCTTGGTCAGATATTTCTTCTCAAGGGTCTCCCACAGATGCTTTGCTGACGTCTCATGTAATGCAATATTTTATGTTTTGTGTTAAACATGAATGAATCAACCCACACGCGGACCTGTTCATCTTCTCCCACTCTTCATCAGTGGTCGTGCTTCTCTTCTTCTCGAGAATGAGAGTATCCTCGAGGTTCGATGCATTCAGGGCATCCATAACCTCACATCTCCACATCCCGAAATTATTTGTGCCATTAAACTTCACCACGTCAATTCTCGAATGAGGATTCATGATCTTAACCGAAATACTTTCTTCTGCCATCTAGATTACTTGATCCTCTATCTATGCGGAAAAAAAAACTGAAAATAGATCACAACTTCGATAAAAATTAGATTTTTACCTTCTTCCTGAAACCCTAGATTGAGTTTCTCACCGGATCTACTCCACCAAAGATTCCTGAGCACTCCTTGCGTCCTTCTGAGATCGACACATGATCCCACAAACACGACTACCTCTGATCTGAGATCGACACACGATCTCCACCGAATCAGATCCCGAAGCCCTCCGAATCTCCAGAAAAATCCCAAGTGAAACCTGGGAAGCTCTGATACCACTTGTTGCGCTACGACAACAACCAGAAGAGGAATCTCTGAATCTCCCAAGCACGAAGAATAATTCTTCCAAACACGGCACAAATCACAATCTCAGAGAAAGAACACGAAAACAATGATTAACGAGGTTCGGCCTTGATGCCTACGTCCTCGGGGCAATGAAAGAGAGATTCTATTAATTTAGAAAATCAATTACAATGGATGCAGCACCTCTGCGTATCAAGAGAGCTGCTCCTTTCCTTTGGTGCAACAAAACCCTAGAAATCTTGTTTAAATACAACAGATTTCTAAATCAGCAATCGCAGCCCGCAACCCGACTGTCGGTCGACCGGGCGGTCGACCGACCCCATACGCCGGTCGACCGGGCCGGTCGACCGTTCCAACCGAGAGTTGGGCACTTCAGTCGATCGACCGGGCCGGTCGACCGTTCCCAACCGAGAGTTGGGCACTTCAGTCGATCGACCGGGC